>SNQJ01S0103316.1:13298-30474 GCA_010110895.2 Picea sitchensis
GTTTACGAAAGAAAGGGGAGGATTATCATTCTACGCGGGGATTTTTTTATTTTGGGGGGGGTCTCTTGGATTTGCACAGAGGAGAGTTTGAGTTCTGTAGTCGGAAGGATTAGTACATGTGGCACCAGTTTGTTGGGGGTTTTGGGCACGGGGGCTAGGATATCCATATGGTATCCTGGAGCTACGAAGCTATCCTAGTTGGCAGGGTGGAAACAAGTTTTGGGCAGAGTTGGTCAGCGCATTAGGCAACAACAAAGCAGCAGGCTAGACAACCGGGTCGACAGAGAAACTAGCATCAGGAAGATTTAAAATTGTTTTATTTTGTTATGAATTTTATTATTCGTTGATAAATTTATATGCGTATGTGTTGAATTTATAAGAAATTACTGAGTTTTTGAAATCAAGTAGAAGTTATTGTTTAGTTTATGGAATCAATTGATGTTAAATTAATACGGTTACTACAGATTCTTTGCTCATATTCCAAAAATAAAAGATATAAAGAATATAAAGTGACCCTACATAACTACTATATGAAAAGTACTTTGAAATTTTTTTAATACAAAGTGTTGGGTTTACTTCAATATTTATTTATGAAATCATCTTAGCACTTCCACGCTATTTGATACAATGCTCCCTTTATGAAATAAATTTCATGTCCATCGGAATGTTTATTGTTAATATTGCAGTTGCTAGAAGTGTAAAAATTGTCCATCATTTCATTACTCTATCATGTGAGGGTTTCCTCGAGAAACAACTTGATAATATCTCCTACTCCATCATATCTATTTTCTTCTTCCATGGGAGGCCACTTGGGCTAGTTAAAGTGGTCTTCCCCAAGCTCAATTAGTTCAAAACCAACTACTTATACATTGTACTCATCAAATACATGCAAAAAGTAACAACAAAGAGAAAATGGCTCTAATATCATTGATCTGGATTATATAGAGAACAAAATGAAGGGAAAAAATATCAATGGAAACACATATAAATATTGCAAAGACCTCAGTAATATAGTAAAACCCAAATTATATTAATTATTGAAATAGAATAAGACCATAAATGGAAAGGCTATGTAACAAACTAGCTAGAATGGTCATAAATTATCTTTGAAGAGAAAAAAACCCTTTAGAACAAGAATACCTTTTAATATAAAGGCTATGTAAAGGATATGTTAGAACAAGAATACCTTTTAATATAAAGTATGAATCCCTAAGAGAAAAAAACCCTAACCCTAGGAGATGATGTGGCAAAATGAATGATTTCCCCAAGGACGCTAGTTGATACGTCAACTTATCGGGCCTGATGCAACATTTGCATACAAAATCCATTTAGGGAATTTCTTGGATCGTTACAACTATTGATCCATTCTCTATGTGTTTGGTAGAACATATAATCAAATATTTGTAACATATTTTAATTGCCAAAAATGCAAGGGAAAAACCCAAAAAATGCATTGAAATTTTAGGGCATAAAAAATTGTAGTAGAACTGCCAAGATGTGGGACCATTATGAATTAGTGGAGTAGGTGAGGGGGCACCGGTATCCACATATATTAGTTTCTTAATCCAAATTGCAAAGAAAATGTGTAAAGTGAAGCTTGAGATGGAGCATTTACAAAAATTACTAGAGTATTGGCATAGAGAATTACCCACCATGAGTAGAGTGTCACCTAAGTTGTTTGGATTAAGTGGCCCCTTTGGTCCTCACGGTCCAATTGGTCCACTTGGCCTACTAGGAAAAACTAGTTCTATAGGTTCCCATCAAATTTCCCAACATAGTACGCTAAAGTTTCCCCATAGACTATTGTGCAATGATAAGAAATTATTGACATTTTCTCTCACTAAATCAAGGGGGACTAAGCTTTCAAAGCCTCCTAATGATGGGTTAGACCTAGTTAATCCTATTTATTTCAACCCTCCTACCTTGGGGTGGGGACCTACCCGATATCATCGTGACCCTGTAGCTAGTGTGGTTAAGATCTAGTGTTTATTTTCTTGGTGGAAAGGATACCAATCAACTATAACAAGAGTCCAAGGTGTGTTGCTTAAAATGATAACTCCAAACTCAATATAACTTATAAACAATAACCACCCTAAACATACAAAACAAAATAGATATATTGTGTAATTATGTATACATTTTTAGTTAAAACATTAATATAACATTAAATATCTTCCATTAATCATCAACAATCATCAAATACAAATAATATATCATGATTGATAAATCTCACTTACCAAAGTTTTAATAAGAATTACTAAACAAAATCATGTTAAAGGAACTCTCCCCCTCTTTTTGACATTGATTCAAGCCTTCAAGCTGCTAGTGGAAAATCTAGGTAACTCTATGCAAGCAACATCAAGTCGCTTCGTCAAAGAAGATGAGGAAATTTCATAAGTTATACTTCCCCCCATCTTCTATTAGATGGATATGAAACTAAACAACAAAATTTAATAGGGAAAGTCACTGTGTTATGGTTGTCACTGAGAGCAATGGTGATCTAGAAGAGTTAGGAACCCTTGATCAAAGAAAAAATGACCCATTTATTTTGTGTGGGCAAGGGTTTTATGCATTTCTATTTGAATAAAAAGGTGGATCAAGACTTCATTTTTCATAGAGTCCCATATTTTTGTGGCACCAGAGATATGTATTTGAATAGATGGATTCCTAAATTTAACCCGGAAAATGGAATTCCCTCTATTGTCCCTATTTTGGTTCGGCTACATCATCTCTCGTTGCACTACTGGAATGAATCAATCATGCAATCTATCAAGAACACCTTGGGAAAATATATCGACTATGCAACACTGAAATATAAAAAAAAATCGTTTTCTTATCTCTATGTAGAGGTTGATCTTGAAAAATGATTTCTTGAATCCATCCTCTTAAAATTTGAAAATTGGAAATATCTACAGCAGGTAAACTTTGGAAAAATTGGAATCCATCCTAGAAGCAAGCAAATTGTCTTGGAAAAATAATGATGGGTAGGTTGTCAATGCTAGAGGAGGATCAAGCAATATCTGCATGACATGGAACAACAAAATCTTCCAACACATTTTGAGTTACAACACTTAGCACTGGTTGTTATCTAATTTTGAGCACCTACAAATAGGAGAGTTGTTAAACATAGAGATTGTATACATGCCAATCAACTATGGGGGAAATTTGAATGCTGGGAAACACTTGCAGCTTTGTGTGACAAGGTGGATTGGATGGACAATATTATAGCAGGGGAATTCAATGTTATATTACAGTAGAATGAGAAACATGGAGGGAGAATAGTCAGAGATCCCTTATGAGAAATATTTGAGGATGTTATCTCTTCTGGAGACTTGATTAACATAAGACCAGGGAAATGGATCTATACATGGACAAATAGAAGAGATAGGCCTGGGCATATCACAGCCAAATTAGACACATTTTTCGTCCACAGTTCCCAATTGGAATCCTCTCATTTTATATCCTCAATAATCATGCCTTGGTCTATTTAATATCATAGTCCTATTTTCCTTGAGATTCAAGATCCTCCCAATTATGGGCCCCTCCCCTTTCAATTCAATATTTTATGGCTCCAAGAACCCATAGTCCTAGGTATCATTTCAGGTGTATGGAATACATGGAAAGACGGATCCCCCACCTTCATTTGGGAACAAGCAATAATAATGAAAAAAATTGTCCTTAAATATTGGGCTAATAAAAATTGCAGCCCTAGCCAAAGAAGTTCACCACGCTAAGGAATCATTGGAGCAGCCACAAGCAAAATTCGAATTTGAAAACGTCACTCCCAAACTTCTCGATTAGGATAAATCATCCTTTCTAGTCTACCAGAAAGCTATCAGAGACGAGGACATTACTTGGAGTCTAAAATATTGAATCTTATGGCTAAAAATTAGAGATAGTAATACCTTGTTTTTCCACAAACAAGCAAAGGTTTGAGTAATGAGGAATAATGTGAAATAAATAAAAACACCAAATGGATAAATTTTGAACTCTTTCGAAGACATTAAAAATGAGGTAGCTCATCATTTTGAAGGAATATACACTGCAAGAGAAGAAGAAACACAAAAATAAATGGTGGATATGCTAGAAAATATCCCAAACTCCATCTCCTAAACTAATAATGAGAATCTCATGTAGATTGTAAAGGTAGAATAAGTACATAAAGTCATTTGGGATCTTGATCCAGGAAAATCCCTAGGGCTTGTTGCTTCACCATCTTATTATATTGGTCATTTTGGAATTTAATCAAGATTGATATTTAAGAATGATCAGGTATGTTAATAAATCTTGTAGGATGGGGAGAGGTATTAATTCTACCTTCCTCACACTAATTCCTATAGAATCTAATCATTTCAATTTCTCTTTTTTTTGACCTATTTGTTTATGCAATGCATCCTATACAATTTTGACTAAGAATATATCAAACATATTGAAACCACTTCTTCCCAAAATTATCTCTAAAAACAAAGATGGATTCATGGTCCAAAGACAAATTGTGGACAATATAATATGAGTGCAAGAGGAAATCCATTCAAGCAAAATCCAAAAGGAAAAAGGAATGGCCATAAAAATAGACATGGAAAATGTTTTTGACCAAGTAATCCATTCTTTCCTTTATGAAGTTTTGACCCAATTTGGTTTTTCTCCTCCTTCATTTAATGGATTGTAGCTAGCATTATAAATCCTAGGATTTCCCCTCTGGTTAATGGCAGACCAATTTCCTTTTTTTCTGTCAGTCGAGGAATTTAGTAGGGATATCCACTCTTTGCATTATTATATATAATAATGGAATAATCATTAAGTAGGAAGATGGAATTTGAAAGGACCTATGGAAACTTTCCAAATATTAGGATAGCAAGAGGAATCAAAAGTATCAATCATTCACAATTTGCATATGATATTATTCTTTTATAAGGGGTATTCACAATAATGGATTCCATATTCAAGGGGGTATTACATCTCTTTATGTAAGCTTATGGGGGGCTTATCAACTACAACAATTTTCAAATCTATGCTTGAAACACTAGTAAGCTAGTTATAAGTATTATCTCTAGGATTTTGTCCTTTCCCTATAAGGATGATTAGAAAGTATTTAAATATTTAGGTATTTCTATAAGCCTCAGATATTCCTCTTCAAAACAATGACAACCAATAATAAACAAAGTCAAGAAAAAATTATTTCGGTGGGGATCCCACAGGTTAAATCCAGCAAGATGAATGGTACTAATCAAATCAGTCCTTCCAACACTTCCTGTTTATCAGTTCTCATGATTACTAGATCCAAAAGGGATCACCTCTCAATTAGTGCAATAACTCTATAATTTTATGTGGCAAGGGACCAAGGAAATATCTAGAAGGGCCAAGGAAAATAAGCATGTATTTTCTCTTTATTCAATGGGCAAGATCACTCATATGGAAGTTACTTCAGGCTTCTCAAACAATTATGCAATATAAGATAACCCGAATTCCAGGAAATAGAAAGAAAATCAATTTATGGATTGAAGACATAATGGTGAGATTCCTTTGTCATCCAATTTATATATTAATCCCATTCGACATTGGTTGACACAACAACAAAAAATTCACTCTATATTACATCTCTTTGTGGAGAATTGAAGGCGTATGGACTGGTTTGAACTTTGGGAAACCACCAACCCATCTTTGTCAACATCTCATCCAAATTGAATATTCTTTGAGAGGTTGTGCCTCACATATGAAGCTACTCATAGATCAGAGGGGTTGGAATTCTACGAATTACATAGTGAAACAAGGATATCAACATCAGTTGGAAAATGGGAATTTTCCACCAAAATCTACCATATGGGGAAAATTTGGCACATAGATGCGCTTCCCGAAATTAATATGTTTTGTTGGACTCTTTATCATGGGAAAATAATAAGTACAATGAATCTATGAAATCATGGGATCTAGGGACCCTCTTGGTGTGTTGATGTAGAAAGGTAGAGGAATCAATGCATCATCTATTCCTGGAATGTGAATATACAGAACAAGTATGGAACTATATTGTAGCAGGAATTATTCATAGATTAAGAACATCAAGAAATTGGAGGATAATGTTTGACAAGTGGGACACCCTGTATCAGTAAAATTTTAAATGGAAGCCTCTCTTCAAATGTATTTGGATGGAAATTTCGAAATATGTATGTTGGAAAGTTTAACTTGCTTGAAACAAAGTTATTTTTCAACAAAAACTGCAAACTGTAGAACTTCTTCATGTTGAACATTTAAGAGCCAAAGGAGTGAAAAAAACATGTGTGCATGAGTTGGAATATTATGAAGAGGAATGGTGGAATAAATTCAATTTGTAATTCTTTGTGGTACAAAAAACAAAAACATGTAGTAGATTAAGCTTGCAACTTTGTTTGAACTCTCAGGAATTTGAACAATGGAAAAAAAAAAGAACTATTTTCTACTATTTTTTTATGGATCCTATAAAGGGAACCTAAAGGAGTGATCCAAACAGATATCAGTGGCCACCCACCTATTCCACTCGCTCAAAGAACAACTTTCCATTTTGGTAGTTTTTTACATATTATCGAGTCCCAAACTTCTGGGGCCGTTTTGAGGCCCTAAACAATGTTTATTTTGAATTTTGTGGGGGAAGGATTGTTTAGAGAATTCCCTAAACCCTAGTGGAAGTTTCACTTCTCGAATAGAAATTTTCGACGAGGTATCAAATGCCCAAAATGGAGATCGTATGAAAATTTTACTCCCTAGGGAAGTTGACGTATCAACTACCCCCATCGGGGCCTGCAAACCTTTTGGAATTTCATCTTCCGGGGTTAGGGCTTGGATTTTATTTAAGTTAAAAAGGCCTTTGGAGCCTCATTTTAATCATCATCATCTTCTTTCAAATGAGCGTAGCCATCAAATATCTTCTCAGAGATAAGGTGACACCATTCTAGCGAGTTCATTCACACTATATTTTTCAATTTCTGTACATTTCTCTTATTAATAAAAAAATGTACATTATTGTATCTCTCTATTTTTCTTGCAATGTATCTATCTCTTCCTTCATTTCATTCCAAAAATAATATGGATCAGTGGTATCAAAGCAGGTTGCTCATTGTCGTTTCTTAGTGCATGTCCCCGACACGGTTAGGGTATAGAGAGTTGGGTCTCAAGCTATTTTCTCTTGAGGAAAACTGCTCTGACCAACCCAAGTGGCTTCCCGTGGTGGAAGAAAAGAGAGATGTGGGAGTAGAAGATTCTATTAATTTGTTTCTTGAGGAATCCCTCACGCGATAGAGGGGCGAAATGATGGAGAATTTTTCCCAAATCCTTCGACAACTGTCAACAATAGGAGATGTGTCTTCATCAAGTAGCCACTTTGGAAGCATTTCCCCTTTCAAGGTACAAGTTAATTTTTATATTAGCATGTTTTAAGTTTAGATAGATGTGGATTCATTGGAAAAGTGGTTAAATCTTCTAGAAGGTTATTTCTCTGTCAACAATTTTTCCAATAGAAAAAATATCACCTTTGTGCTCCTTCTTAAGGTCGTCCCCCATGTCAAATATTGGTGGGAAACTGACTGGGAGAAAAATTCCACAGAGGAGTCTGGAATATTTGGGGCCGAGCCCACTTGGATTTTTTTTTATGGATAACGTCAAGGAACAATATTACCCTATTGGAAACTATGATGACTAGTACATGAGTTGGACCACACTACGTCAAGAGATGGGACAAGCAATTTCAGAGTTCATAAATACCTTCCATGCCTGTACCTCAAGCTAGGTATCAAAACTCCGAGCGACATTTGGTTCTAAAATACTACGAGACTCTACATAGGCAAATCCAAATCGAAATGGATTTTCTGGACATATCATCATTGGGATCCGCTTATCGATATGATGTCAAAATTGAGCTAAAATTTAAGTAGAAGAACAAGCAGGAGTTCGGGTCTACAAATCCGCAACAACAAAAGTATGGTAAAGTTGGCCCTAACTCACAGAATAGCTAACCTCTAGAAAACCATTCCAAACTGCAGGAAAAGAAGGATAATAGGAAAACGAATAAGGACACTAGAAAATGGTGCGCCTTCCAAAAACTCCCTTGGCACAACATTGATGAATGTCACTCAAAACAATCATTGGTGGCCCAGATAAAAAAAAATATCTAAGCCCTGAATCAAAATTTGATTCGGAAAACAATAATAGGAAACAAATCATTGATGCATAACACATTGTTATTTTCGCAACCGCAACAATCCAACTAGAAGAACCAGAGGATCCTGAGGAGGGGGAGCACCTCTTCCATTCATAGATGTGGTTGAAGGAGACCCCACTACATTTTATTGTTGATAGTCTAAGCCATAAGAACCTCATCTCAGCAGAGGTCATCAAGTAGTTATATTTTCCAACAATTCCACACCCGCAATCATACAACATCGGGTGGCTTCGCCAAGGATGAGATATTTGTGTTAGCCTGCGGTGTCACATGTCCTGCGACATTAAGCCCTTCAAAGATGAGGCATTGTGTGATGTTGCCCCACTAGAATTCTATCATGTTCTGTTAGGCCATCCATATATGTGGAAGATTCATGCTATTTATGATTCTCGACAACGTAGTGTCATTTTTACTTTGGGGGGTCAACTCTCCAGGTTACCAGAGGTAATCTCGACTATTGTCCCGGAAAAATAGTGTCGCAAGGTAATCTCTCATACCACAAAGTTTAACCTCTTCATAATATTTTTAAAAGGTGAATATAAGGATATTTCAACCACTACAGCCTCATACAAATACCCTTCTATCCAACAGAAGCATATCAACAAGATTTTAGAAGAGCAGAAAGATATTCTTACTACACCTACGGGGGTGCCTCCACACTGGCTAGTAAAGAAATGTTATAACATATCCCTTCATAGTCTTCATGTTGCATATTCACCGAAGGATTCCTCCCACACTCAAGTAGATAATGCAACTATATTGGTTGAATGGATCCAACCCCTCCAACAACAGGCTCCTGACAGCCTTCAACAAGCTAAGAAAGGCAACTTCTGTAGTAAGGAAAGCAACTCACCAAGGTTCAGATTTAACAAAATATTCCCCATCTGCCACGAGAACTTGATGCAATGAGGACCATTGCTTCCTAAGGGGGTATTAATGATCCAAATGGATATTGGTGGCCACCCACCTATTTCAATCGCTCAAAGAACAGTTTTCAATTTTGGCGGTTTTTTTACAATTTTTCGAGTCCCAAACTTCCGAGGTCGTTTTGAGGCCCCAAACGATGTTTTTTTGGACTTTTTACAGGCCATGGGTCACCAATGGAATTCATTTTCGTACGAGGTACCAAATTCTCCAAACGAAGATCGTATGCAAAATTTATGCCCTTGGGAATTGATGTATCAACTACATCCATGGAGGCCCGCAAATCTTTTGGCGTTTAATCTTTCGGGGTTAGGGTTTTGGATTTTCTTTATGTTAAAAAGGCCTTTGGAGCCTCATTGTAATCATAATAATCTTCTTTCGAATGATCATATCGATCACATCTCTTCTCGGGGATAATCTTCCACCGTTCTAGCAATTTCATTCACATTGTATTTTTACATTTTCTATACATTTATCTTATTAATAAAAAATTTGCATTATTGTATCTCTATGTGTTTCTTGCAATATATCTGTGTATTTCATTGTTATATCTCTTCCTTCATTTTGTTCCAAAAATAATCTAGATCAGGGAGGCAGGTGTAGGAGGGGCTATTTATAGTCCTAGGCGGGATTAAAACAATATTTTGAATGGCATCTCAGAGTCATGACTAATCAGGTGAAATCATATGCCTTGCTGACATGAATTAGTTTGGTTATCTCCATGCACATTAATAAAATCATAATTCTAGGTGACTCCAGAATAATAATCAAGAATATGAGTTTAAACTCCATCCCTTCAAATATCCATCTCACTTTGATTCTGGAAAGGGATTGATGTTGGGTTGTTATATTCTTTGCAGTGAAAGGCAAGTTGAGGTGGATCGACAGGAAGTGAAAGTCGAAGGTCGGGGTGGATCTAACATGCAAATTTGAAATCGAGGTAATCGATAACAAGTTAAATAGGTCAACCGACAAGAGGTCGATAGGAGGTCATGTGTCAACCGACTGAAGGCCAAATGAAGATTGATTGGTAGTTGACTAGTAATTCGACTTGGTAGTCGACTGTAATAGAATCTCGAGATTCACGGATTTGTACCCAATGATCTGCATGGATATGTAACCATTTTTGGGTGCCTTTATTTAGGGTTTTTCCTATTGTAAAGCCTATAAATAAGGCGTGTTTTAATGTTGTAAAAGCTAATATTTAGATCAATCATTTAGAGGTTTCTAGTCATGTACATGTAATTCAAATTCGCTACAAGGTTGTTCTTGTGTAAAGAAAGAAATTATGATGTCGATTTTGTCTTAGGTGTGGACCAAAGTTAGGCATGTAACCTTTTATTCCTAATGAATAAGACAACAAGAGAGAAATATGCTCAAGAAATGTTTTTTTTCCAGTTTAGGTTTCCAAGGTAAAATCTTTGTGTATGGTGTGTTTTCTTTGTCATATATTTCTAGATTACATTTGTCTTCCTCTCTTCTATTAGGTTTAGTGTGGAAGTGTAAATTTCCTAACATGCGGTATCAAAGCTTGGTTTAATAACATTGGATCTAAGTTAAACCCTAGGATCAATAAGAGTCGTAAGCCATAGATATTTAAATTTGTAATTAAATAATGGAAAGTATCTTAAGAATAGAGATTGAAAAATTCAATGTCCAGAATTTTGAGCTTTGGAAGCTTAAAATTGAAGATATCCTTGTAGATCGAGAACAATGGGAAGCAATGTGTCTAGGTACCATTCTGATAGGGATGTTGAGGGAATAATGGGAGAAACTCAAGAGAAGGGAAAGGAGTACAATTCATCATTGTCTTTCAAATTTAGTGTTGTTGAATGTCTCAGGTGAAGATTCAGCCAAGAAATTGAATGGGCAAGTTGGGAAGCTTGTACCAGTCGAAATCCCTGGTAAATAAGTTATTCCTTATAAAGAAATTGTATCTTCTAAGGATGAGGGATAATTATGTAACTGATCATTTAAATGTGTCTAATACCATAATAATCCAGTTATCTTCCGTGGATATTAAAATCACTGAGGAGGAGAAACGTGTTATCCTATTATATTCTTTTCCAGACTCCTGGGAGAGCTTAGTTGTGTCTATAGGGAGTAATTCAACCACAATAGTGCTAGAATACGTATTTTCATCTCTATTGTTAGAAAAAATGAGAAGGAAGATGGGAATTATATAAGGGAATGCAAGTCGAAGGAAATGGAAGTCATTTTAGGATCCGATGAGAAGAAATCGACTAAGAGAAAGACAACTCCAGATAAAGGAGGTGATGTGTACCTAGTGTCAACAAGTACACAGTCAAATCAAGATGTTTTATTGATCGACTCAGGACCATCCTATCATATTACACCACATAGAGAATGGCTCTATGAATATGAACGATATGAAAGAGGAGATGTGTTCTTGTGGGATGACTTGAAAACCAAAATTATTGGATGCGGAAGAGTCTGATTGATACTGTTGGATGGGAGGAGAAAAACCCTTTCAAGTGTGCTACATATTTCAAGTTTGGTAACAAACCTAATATCTATCAACAATATGAGTTATGTAGGAGTCAACACTCTATTTTAGAAAGATACGTGCAAGATGGTCAGAGGTGTGATGGTCTTAATAAAGAATATCATATTATAAGCCTATGCAAGTTATTAGGGAATGTCGAATCAACTAGGTGTAACAATATTGTTGTTCCTGAAGTTGACTCGACTCACCTCGGGCTGAGTCAATTCAAACTAACTCGACATGTATTCATTAATTCAAACCGACCATGATATCGCACGAGATGATGGGAGATATTGGAGAAAAAATACTTTGAGCTATGCTCAACAAAGGTATGGTCGGATATTTTCCTTAATGTAATTTAGAAGTCAATTTTTGTGAACATTTCATATATGGAAAATAAAGTCGGGTGAGGTTCCCATATAGAGAAACAAGGACAAAGAGGATTCTAGAATTGATTCATAATGATATTTTGGCCCTGTATTAGTGCCTTCACTTGGTGAATCCTTGTATTATGTCTCCTTCATAGATGATTTTTCCAGGAAGACATGGATATATTTCTTGAGGAAGAGATCAAAGGTTTTCAATAAATTCAAAGAGTTTAAGTCTCTTTTAGAAAACCATACATATAAGAAGATAAAGGTGATGAGAACTAGTAATGGTGGTGAATTATGTGGAAATGATTTTGAGCATTTTTGCAAGCAATGTGGCATAACACGCCAAAATAACACACCATATACACCATGGAAAAATGGAGTTTCTGATAGAATGAACAAAATATTGATGGACAAGGCAAGGACCATGCCTAGTGGTATTGAGCTTGCACAATATTTCTTGGCAGAGGCACTCGAAACTGCAAAATATCTGGTGAATATGTCTCCTTTGTCAGAATTAGTCAACGTGACTCCACATGAGGTATGTTTCGGTAAGAAGAATTCACTTTCACATCTCAAAGTATTTGGTTGTGATCCATTTTTCCATGTTCTCAAGGAAAAGAGGAGCAAGTTGGACAAGAAGGAAGTCAAGTGTATTTTCGTTGGATATGAATAAGGAATGAAAGGATATAACCTATGGGATCCAACATCAAGGAAAATAATGTATAGTTGAGATGTGGTATTCAGAGAATTTGGAAGGAAGTTTGAGTCTGAAGTGCCTCAAATAGAGAATAATCCATAGAAGGTGAGGTTTGAACTGAGGAACAAAGAAGAAGATGATTCAGATGAGTCAATTGAATCATATGAAGAGGTGGAACAACTGACCCCCGTTGTAAGAAGGTATGAGGGTGGAAGAAAAACAATTGAAAGGTATAGTCCACCAAACTTTTGTTCTACATTTGTGGTAATTTCCACTAATGAGGATCCCAAGTTGGTCAGGAAGGAAGTTGACTCAATAGAGGTTAGAATATGGAAGGGCGTCATGGTTGAAGAGATGGAATCCTTGCATAAGAATGAGACATGGGATTTAATCGAGTTACCTAATGGAAGAAATCCCATCGATAGAAAGTGGGTATTCAAGAAGAATATGAACACAACAGGTCAAGTCAAGAAATTCAAAGCTCGAATGGTAGCGAAGTAATATTTCCAAGTCGAAGGAGTCGATTTGAGTGAGATTTTTTCCCCTGTTAAAAAATAACTTCCATTAGAGTACTGATGTCTCTGGCTGCAACATTTGATCTAAAAATAGAACGTATGGATGTGAATACAATGTCCCTACATGGGGACTTGGAAGAATAAATCTACATCAAATAGCCTGAAGGATTTGCAGTAAAGGGAAATAAATGTTTGGTGTGCATATTGAAAATATCCCTTTATGGTCTAAATAAATCACCACGGATGTGGTATCAAAAGTTCGACACATACATCCTTAGTTTGGGATTTGCGAGAAGCAAAGTTTATCACTCCATATATTCCAAGGAAGAAGGTCGGTTTTTCATATATGTAGCTTTGTATGTCAATGACTTGCTTCTAATCAGAAACAACATGGACACAATAAAGGAGGTGAAGAAGAAACTATCCTCCAAGTTCAACATGAAGGATCTTGATGCAACAAACTTCATTTTGGGAATGGAGATCAAGAGAGATCGAGCAACTATAAATATCTAGTTGAATCATAAGAAGTATATTGAAACAATTTTAAAACGTTTCAACTTGCAGGATTGTAAACCTATAAAGGTGCCAATTCCTGTGGAAGTAAGGCTAATTGTTGAATAGTTTCCAAAAACACAGGAAGAAACAGAGGATATGTCACGTGTCCCCTATGAAATTGGTGTTGGTATTCTAATGTATGTGATGGTATACAGTCAAACAGACATTTCCCATGCAGTGGGAGTGTTGAGTAGATAGATGTAAACACTTGGAAAGGAGCACTGGACAACTGTCGAGAGAGTATTCAAGTATTTGTGTGGCACAAAAGACTATACTATATGCCAGCAAGGGAAGCCTGGAAATGACAATGAAATTGATGTACATGGATTTTTCAACACTGATTGGGCTGGAGATCTGGATAAACAAAGGTCAAGCAATGGATATGCATTCAATATGTTCAGTGGAGCAATCAACTGGATGAGTAAGTCACAAGCTATGGTAGCCTTGTAAACAACAGAAGTTGAATACATGGCAGCCACTCATGGAAGCAAAGGAGCAGTATGGATGAAATGACTGTGTTCAGGGATCAAGTCTGAGCAGAGAGTGATGAAAATAAGTTGTGACAGTCAAAGTGTTAGCACATATGTTTGTAGGGGGGGTGTTTTCCCTTAGGATTTGAGCCTTGGGTGGAAAAATGTGAAAAAAGGGGTTAAAAAACCCACCAAATGCATTTTACCCTAAGTCTTTGGATGGCCCGATGGATTGACATGTCGTATCTATTGGGCACATTGATCTTAATGGTCGAGAGGGGCGCGCTCAGATCGATGACCCAAAGTCCATATCGATCACTGACAAAGTAAAAGAGATTATAGTTAGGAAGTTACTTGATCGGATATGGTGTAAGTTCTCTTTCACCTAGAACTATGTAAAAAATCATTAGTCTAGGAGTGTACATAAATAAGATCCTTCCGGATCCCACGTATTTGCTTTTGTTTAGAGTAATTATCGGCCTGTAATCCTCAGCAGAACATTTTTTTAGCATGACTCCATATCCCACAGAAGGCGACGGAAACTACTGAATATCTTAGATCCTCGCAGGGAGGACTTTATCCCCCATGGAGCCTAATGTTAGCACATATGTTTGTAGGGGAGGTGTTTTCCCTTAGGATTTGAGCCATGGGTGAAACAATGCGAAAAAGGGGGCTAAACAACCCACCAAATGCATTTTACCCTAAGTATTTAGAGGGCCCAATGGATTGGCGCGATGATCTTAACGGTCGAGAGGAGCGTGCTCAGATCGACGACCCACATTCCATATCAGACCACCCCCCTGATCTTATGCCTTTAACGAGGAGGGGGGGGATCCAAGCAGGTGGTTTTCTGGCGCGGCCCCCCCTTCGAGCTAGAATGCTTACCACCCTCGCTCCCTCTGACACCTGTCTTCCACTCACATCCTCTACGCGCCTGTCTCCTTTCCATTGTCACATCTCTTCCTCTCATCTCCCGACATGTGTCTCATACTCCCGCTCCATGTCACCTCCACCATCATTTTCGTGTCCACCTCTTGACCAATCACACTCATCTCCCTTCGCCACATCACCCCTCCTTCACCTTTACACCTCAGTTCTCATGTATTGGTGCAAACGCTTTCCTAGTCACCTCTCCACCAACTGCATCAGTCCACACAGTCGTCGATCATTCATTTTTTTGTGTCGGTTTGCACCATTCACCTCACCCGCTAACTCTCGCCTTATTCCACGTCCACTTGCCATTTTCCCGATCATCATCCAGCACAAATCCATATGGTAGTTTCAAAGTGCATCTAGCATGTCTTCCAGGCGCAAATTCGACTTGGAATCTATCCTGATCCCGATGTAGACAGTTAATGAAGGTGAGGATGGTTGGTGAAACCTTGTCTCACCACTTAAATGGAAATCCAGGCCGAACTGTCAGCAAGTCGGTTCTACTGCAGGTTCCTACTAAAACACGATTGTGTCTGATAGAAGCTTGTGTTTGACAGAAGCTCACGTCTAATAGAAGACTACATGCACAGTTTTCCAGAGAACATGCAGACGTAAAGCCTTGAATGCAAAGAATCGATCACACCTCTGTTGTGAGTGGTGAATTATTCTGAGTATATAGGAGTCATTTTGATATTTTTGTAAAGTCGTCAACTGGTTGAGAAGAGCTCTCAATTTTGTAATGCTTGTGATGCCAGAGTTTTTCTCTGGTTATGTAATTGATTTGAGACTTTCATGTTAATAGAATTCAACTTCATGTTTCCTTTCATTTTGTCTGTAAAAGTTGTTTAAAAAACTTGGGCATGGATGATCTAGTCGAGGATCATTATACTGTTCTAATGGAGGTTTGATTATAACAGTATCATGGCCAGTTTTTCTCAGTTCCCAATGTTTTTGTTCCCTCTCACATTGGATGGCTTGGGCATGGAAGATCTAGTCAGGCTGTTGCATTTGCAGGATGATAGAGATTTGATCATTTTGTGGATGTGACTGTGTTGTTTGGACATATTCCAGTGTCTGAACTCGAGCTCAAGAATGCTCTTGAGTTTTGGTTTTTCTTCCCAGAGATGCTGGAAGGCTTGATTCCCATAGCCACCTCCCTCATTAAGTCTTCCCTCTGCTCTCTCTTTAACTCAATTTATTGACTGAAATTAATGTGGCCCTCACTTCCCTGTGCATTTCTTGTCCAGTTCTGTGTTGAAAATCATTCATTATTTTGAGTTTTGTCCATTGACCTCCATCCATATAAAACTAACATCCACCTAAACTCTGATGGGTACTGGGCTTACCTTCTTTTCAATTGGAGGGTTACTTCCAGTGCTAACACAAAGTGTAATATTTATGGAAAAAAACTAATTTAGCATTTCAATACTAAGCATATTTATGTACAATACCGTTTCACTAGAGACATTGTGGAAAGAAACAAGGTGTTGTTGGAGAAAATAGACATGTTGGAAAACATAGCAAACTCTTTGACCAAGTATGTGAGTGATGTGAAGTTCTCTTGGTGCAGAGAGGCAATGGGAATTTTTGTCCTGGGTCTATGAACAAAAGTTCAAGAAAATCTTGGTTTTAGTAAAGAAGAAAACAATTGGGAGAATGTCGGGTTGTTATATTCTTTGTAGTGAAAGTCGAGTCGAGTTAAATCGACTAGTAGTGAAAGTCGAAGGTCAAGGTGGATTGACCAAGAAAATTTGAAGTTGAGGTGATCAACAACAAGTCGAAGAGGTCAACAGACAAGAGGTCGACAGGAAGATGTGTGGAAATCGGCTAAAGGCCAATTGAAGGTCAATTGGTATTCAAATGGTAATCTGACTTAGTATTCGACTGTAACATAATACCAAGATTCGCAGGATTTGTAGCCAATGATTTGCATGGATCTGTAACCATTTTTGGGTTCTTTTCTTTAGGGTTTTTCCTACTGTAAAGCCTATAAATAAAGCATGTTGTAATCTTG
>SNQJ01S0103318.1:0-11718 GCA_010110895.2 Picea sitchensis
CCCCCTCGAAGAGGCAAGTGAACAGGAGAGGATCCCTTCCATAATAGGATCCACTGTATGGTGTTGCCCTACCCTAAGGGTTTGATAGTAATAAGAGATGTTTTGCATATTGTTCTTCTATATATATTGTGGTGCTTTTGTATTCAGTTCTTTGGTACATAACACATATTGCATCCATTAGCATGTATAGGACTGATATGAAAGATAAAATTATTGAAGCAGCAAATCCAAATCAGAAATATGGAAAAATAAAAGAAACATTACAACAAGGAAATTTACAACTAAAATTTAAATACTTTGAGCTAAAAGAAAATGGAATTCTCATGTATAAAGGAAAAGTAGATGTGACGAATTCCATTGAGCTGGAAAATATAGTGATGAGGGAAATACACAATGTGTCATATGTTGGGCACCCAAGATGCCAGAAAACAATTGCAGCAGTGAAAAGGCAATACTTTTGGCTAGGAATGAAGAAAGAAGTGGATAATTACATAGCCAAATGTCTAGAGTGACAGAAGGTAAAGACCAAGCATAGACATCCATATGGGTTGTTACAACCATTTCTCATTCCAGAATGGAAGTGGGAAGTAGTTATAGTTGATTTTATTACAAAGTTGCCCAGAAAAGTGAAGAAACATGATTCCATCATGGATAAATTAACTAAGGAAACACATTTTATTTCAGTGAAGACTACACATAAGGCAACAAATATTGCATAAATCTACATGAAGGAAGTTTCTAGACTACATGGAGTGCCCAAGGAAATTATTTCGGACAAAGATACCAAGTTTACATCCAATTTTTGGAAAGGTTTGTTCAACTTCTTTGGGACAAATATAAATTTCATTACAACATATCACCCAGAGTCGAATGGGAAAATGGAGAGGACTAATAGAATAATTGAGGACATTCTCAAATTGTATGTGTGTACTAGCCATCAAAGTGGGAGGATTATATCCACTTAGTGGAATTTTCTTACAGTAATTCATATCAAGCCTCATTAAAAATGAGTCCATTTGAAGCATTGCATTGTAGGTACTATAACACACTAGCGAGTTGGGATAATCTAGCAGACAGAGTAGTTATTGGGAAATATTTATTGAAGGAAATGGAAGAGCAGAGGACAAAGATCAGGGAAAATTCAAAGGCTTCCTAGGATAGGCAAAAACTTTATGCATAAAAGAATATATTTTTTAGATATTTTAAAGTGGGTGAACATGTGTTTTTAAAAGTGAAAGCAAAAAGAAGTTCACTAAGATTAGGAAGTTGCCCAAAGTTAGCAGCAAGATATTGTGGACCTTTTGATATCTTAGAGAAAATAGGGCTAGTTTCATACATGCTAGCATTTCCTGCATCCATGAGAGTGTGCAATGTATTACATGTGTTATTATTAAAGAAATATGTGTCTGACCCTACCCACATAATTGATTGGATTGTGATCCAGGTGGAACACGAAGGGGATTTCTGGTTGGAACCGATACACATCCTAGACTAAAAATTCAAAGTGCTTAAGAACAAATCCATAGGGATGGTAACAGTTCAATTGATCTGCTAAGGTCCTAAAGACGCAACATGGGATCACTAGGTGACCATGTGGGAAGAACACCTTCAAATATTTGTCAATTTTGAAGAAAACATAATATAAGAATGCAAGACTCCATTTTGAGTATCTAGAGTTCCATAACCACATCTCAGAGTCCTAGAAAACCTGCGTTGGGGGCCCTAAGAAACAAATGGTACAACCCGATGGACTGAGAACGATGCAGGGGGTACATTCCTTGGGTCAACAGGTTGAAAATAATAGGATATTTTGGTTGGAACTGTTGTTGGAGTTGTGAAATTGCATAATTTTATTTCTTTAAGCATTGTGATGTAAATTTGTATATGTATATCGACATAGTGTGCACCAAGGATGGTGCACAAGTGTAGGGGAGGGGGATTGTAAAATCCCCGCTATAATCCCACATTTAATTAATTCTTAATGTAGATATAATGTGTGGCTACAACAAAGTGATGTATATGAGAATTGTATTTCTGAATTTTAATAAATAAAATGTGATGCTAGTTTTTAGAAGATATGGATAGAGATGGGGGTTGAATTAATCCACAAGAGAGGGGAGTTTCTAAGACTATTTATAAGATAATTCCAAGGGGGAATTACCCGTGTCTATTAATTCAACCCACTTCCTAAATTTTATATTAGTATATGAATCTTCTAATTCTCTGATTGATAGTTCCCAAAACCAATCATTGAATACATGTATGAGGGTGGGTGTGATAAGTCACATCCCATAGTTATTGGAAGCATACGGGATGAGTATAATTAGTTTATGGAAGAGTGTAAGTCAATAAAGTAATCTAAGGAGAGGAAAATTTGTATGGGAAGTTACAAGAGTTTTAGTCGATCAATGTTTTTGCATGAACAACAACGAGAGAGCATAAAATAAGAGATTGGAGTTGGAGAAACCATGGAGGGTGAATTATGGAGCGTAATTGGAGCAAAATATTGAAGTTTCGGGTTTTCAGGCCTGAAGAGTGAAGTCTTGAGTGAGTTTCATTGTAACAACAAGTGATTGTTGTTATTTTTCTTGGTAGTTTTCCTAGCAGTGAGCTCCCTTGAGTTTACCAATAGTGATATTCATGGTTACCTATTCCAGAGAGATTGTGATGAATGAATGGGATGCCTGATGGATTGATATTCGTGTAGGGGTACATTCATTGGGTTGGGAAGGTCGAGAGGAAGAGAGTTGGTGGAAAAGTGGGATAGTTCTAGGAGAATACCAGTGGTTTGTGGGGTTTTATGAACCGTGAGTGGACAATGAGAGACCACCTTCTTTTGTGGATTTCTAGCCGCAGAACGAGGGTGAATTATTGTTGATATTTGGAACTGCAAGTCTATGGTTAGGTGGAACATCCATCCCAAGCAGCTGGTTGCACAACCATTTGTAAAAGCTAAGTGTTTTATCTTTTTTATGTGTTACATTATGAGTTTAATTGTTGTGTATTAACTATGTGTTTGAGAACGATTTTTGTATTGTTGTGATGAGTTATTTAAACTTCATTCATGTATTTTTTAGAGTGTTGTAGATGCATTTAATTATGATATTAAACAATAGTTAAATATGTGTGTAATTCGTAGCTGGTAAGCTATATGAAAATATTTACCGGAGAATATTTCATTTTTATGTGTTTTCCTCGTAGTAATGATCTTCAATTCAGTTGGGGGTCGTTACAAGACAAGTCATCATCAAGAGTGTTTAATGGTTATAAGTGTATATCATTTTAATCTTTAGATAACTTATGATATGGATTTTTGACATTTAATTTACTTTTATAAAGAAGGAATATAATATTTCTTGTGTGAGAAAAAGGTTTTTGTTTTTTTAAAGTTGGTTTCCTATATCAATAAAAAAAACTCAATACATATTTGAGAAACTAAATCAATTTAAGTAGTCATTAATAAAATATTATATTTAATTTGTTCTCTAATATTTTGAATTATATGCACTCTACTTTTATATTTCTCTCTCAATTTATTTGATTTTGGTGGGATTGATAAGACCTTCATATCCTCAAATAATAACCTTTTAGTTCCCCAAGGATTCAAGCCTATCCATAACACACATATGCTAATAGTACTCTTAGGGAGTTATATTATATAACAAGAATCTGGGTTTTCATAACTGAGGGATGATTATGATCAATGTCATACTCAATAAAATATCTAGGAACATGGACCGATTGTATTGCCTTCACCCTTTATGTATTCACCATCACTAATAGATTCATTGATGTCCTTCTTATAATCATCCCCTCCTCCCTTTTTGTTTTCTCCACCATCCTTCGTATCCCTACCATCACCACCTTTTGTCTTATATACCCTCCTTATTTTTTGGTCCCATCCTTTTTATCCCCTTCCTGATTGTCTCCATCCTCCCTGAAATATGTCTCTTCTCTTCAAATTTCAAGCTAATACACTACACAAAATGTTTTAGGGAATATGTTTCAAGAATGAATGAAATTTCATAGACAACATTGGGTCATCAACTAACTAAGTATTTCAATGAAATAATATCACAAGATTTGATAAAATCTATTACAAAATATTTCCCCTGTGGACAGGTGAAATATCCCTTGGATTATCAGACCCATGTTACCAAGACAAAAAAAGTACAAATGGTTTATATATTCCTTTCAGAACTAACTTAGTTAATTAAACGAGGAGAAGAAAAATGTGACATACCTTATTTTGGTGATTGTCCTTTGATTCTCCCAATATTGAGCTTGATTCCTAAGCTCCTTGATCCTGTAAAGAACAACAAATATACCTTTATTCCACTCTATATAATCAACTAAACAGATCTACCTATGAAGATTGAATGGCAATAAACAAGTAGATTCAAAAGTACACATACTTGAAGGAAATAGGCCAAGTATATTAATTTTAGAACCAAAAGAAAGTACTTACAATCTGAGATTGAAGATGCAGCAGCTCCTTCAGGTCATCCTCATCCAACCCTTTGCATGAACAACATAATATTAAAATAACGATGCTATTATCGATTTCTTCCTCTTCCTTCCCCATGGAAAAGCTTTCAATTTATAGGCATGAGAAGTACAAATACCATCAGAAAATGAGGGATATGGATGAGGAGAGAGATACTTAAGGTTTGGATTAGATCCTAAGGTGAATCCCAAGCATGAGGGTCGAACATAACTAACCCAATCTGAGAGAGTTGGCCCATATAATTTGGTGAAGAAGATCCCCCTTTTTCCTCAACAAGAATGGTGCTCCCCCATAGTGAGATACAAGGAACCATATTAGGACTAGCGCTCCCCTAACATGGAAAATAGGTCACCATGGTACTCCCCAAGTATGGTCAGGGGGCACCACCCTTCATAAATGCTCAAAAACCGGTTGAATTTTCCAAGGAAAAGTTGTGTATCGACTATCAATGATAGGGATTTTCTCTCTAACGTGATTCAAAGGTTGTAACAAATGTTTCTAAGTTTTCTATTGAGTTGCGAAACTTACAAAAAGTGCATGAATCATGTTATGACACTTGTGATGGTTGAGTTGCAACACTTACGATACTTGCAACACTTAGAATGTGACGTTTGCGCCACATGCGACACTTAAAACATGACGTTTGTGCCACATGCGACACTTAAAACATGACGTTTGCACCACATGCGATACTTGTGACACTTTATATGAAAGTGTGGAATTTTTATGTGTAACAAATTTCCCCCCAAATTGTGAGGTCAGAAGAGAAAAATGATGGTTGAAACACTTTGTTCAATGCAAGGATGATGGAGTCGGAGAACCTGGTAGAAGTTGCAGACAATAATCATACAGTATTAATATACATTTTCATTCACAATGCAAGCATACCTATGCTCAGAATATAAATGACTCAAAGCATGGCCACCTGAAAAAATACAATGTGGATATATAGTGATATTGACTAAGAATATGGCCACCAAAGAAACAATGTGGATCCATTTCTCCATGACATGACCTAATCGCAACCACAAAAGAATACACGGTAGAGCTACGACATGAAAAGAACATAGCCACAGACCAATACAAAGTGGATCTATGTGAATCAATCAAATAATCTCCATCAAAACTTAGGCAAAGCACATAGCAAAATGGGTGCTCAACCTAGGGTGTTCGTCCCATTCGTCAAATAGTACAATTTTAACCATGTGAATAAATGTTTTGGTGTCGAACACGGTAGAAACCTCTTGATTATCGGTCATTCATGTATACCATTAACAAGCACGAGGTAAATCACCCATAATGTTAATGATTCCCAAGGTACGTAAAGTACATCCCAACAAATGTGAAAAATGAGCTAGAGTCAAACATTCGTGGGATAAATCGATTAGGGGTCAATGATGTAAACCCATTTTCAAAGGCGAGGAGGCTTTCCATTGAGGCATGCATGTCCCAAGGTACTACAATGTTTCAGGGTCGAATTCTCGGATAATTTGTTGAGGTCAATAGGAAAATACTCGTCGAAGGAGGGCCTTGATGTATCCCCAATCACCGACACAAAATGGTCATAGGATAGTGATATGAGATTGGAAATATGGACTGGAGCAAGGACAGAAACTGGTAATATTGTAGATGGTTGATCTGTGCAAGGCTTCCCTTGAACATTTATGAGGCACGACACAAGATTTGGAAACTTTTGACTCAATTGAGAAATGGACCAAAACATAGTGCGACAATAACTGGGGCACTCTTCGGATGAGCCAAAGAAGTAATAAGACTCGAAGGATTGGTATGACTCAAGGAAGAGTGAATTAACCAAATGTAAGGTGAAATGGATATGGGTGCCATGTTCAAGGGAGAAAACAATAGATTCCTTAAAGGATTCAAGACACTTGACCCACTTCCTTCAATTTTTCCCCCATCCAGATAGATGAGTACCTCTTTCTTGTTTATCGAGCTTGAGGAGGATAGCAGGTGCTCGGTATAACTCACCTTCGGTAAGTTCTTCTTCCAATGTTTCACAAACCGGAAGAAGTAAGGGTTCATTCTCATATGGGCCCTCCAATGTACATTTTAACGAGTCCAAAGAAGGAAACTCGGTTGTTTTTCATATTTAGGGAATTTGAAAAGTACTTAAAGAGAATTCCATGGATGTTCTTTTTCATAATTTTAGTCTTCGAAGTCCGAAAAAGAATAAAATAATACAACGGAGAACTCTTCTAGTCAATATTCAACTAGAGTATTTGTTTTTCGTAGTTAGTCTCTTGGGACCGAAAAAGGGTTAAACTATCGCCCAATAGACGACTCTTCATATTTTAACGAGCTCAAAGAAAGACAAAGTTTGCTTATTTTGCTTCATATGTTCTTGCATAAATAAATCATCCTGGGAAAAAAATGTCAGCAATTCCTTTAACAAACGACGATAATTTGCAAAAAATCCAAATGATAGGTAATATAAATGTGAAAAAGGGTTAGATATAACTAATTTGTAACAGGCAGAAAGTGGTTTGGGTAAAAAAATTGGTTCATTTTCACCTTTCATTTGCCATTTGCCCCTTTCACTTGATTTTTTCCCCCATTTGGAGTGATTTTTCTGGCATCGATTGCGGGAGCTACAAGCCATCATTTTTTGTTTCGTCTGGATTAGGTTAGATATCTAATCCTCCTCTTCATTTTCCATGGTTTCATTAATCGTTTTGATGCTTTTTTCAGTGGTTTTGAGCTTGTTAGGGACCTCTAATGCACCCTACTAGGGTGGCACTCCCCTAGTGTATTGTGAGGGGTGTCATCCTAGATCTTAGCACCCTGCTAGCCATGAAAAGGGGGTGTCATCGCTTTGTAGATGCTAGTAGGGGGGAACCATGCACAAAACTCAATTGTGTTCTTGTTTTTTAACCTATGAAAAAGCATTCTCTTGGTTTGGGATTTTGGCTAATGCTTTTTATTGTTGATTTGCAGGGATTTAATCAATCAAAATGATCGAATGGAAGGAAAGGGATCATGAAAATGATTATTTGGCTGCCTTACATGACCCTAAAGCAAGGGCAGCTCTCTGGAACTATGGGATATTGAAATACTTCAAGATACAAAATATGTGAAAGGAAGTACTTCTCCTTTAGCATTTGATTGGATTATGGGACATTGATCCAGGTGGGACCTCACATGTTGGATATTGACATTGAGGATGTTTATTTTCTGACGGGGCTCTCAAGGAGAGAAGATCCCATCATCCTATTCATCCATTGGACCATGCCACAACAGACAGATGAGTATATAGCACAATTTTATGTGCTAGGATCGCACGAGGAGAGTGGAAGGATTGTTATTAAATATGTGAGGGACCTCCCACTACGAGCTATCATATTTACTATTACTAAACTGGAAGAAGCACCAGTCCCCGTCTTTCTTCCAAATCACAGATGGTGTATATTGTTTAGTGTCTTGATCTTAGGATCTTTAACTAGTGTGCAGTATTTTTGGAAAATGTGAAGGATCAGATTTCGAGATGTAGAGCGGGAAAGCATAAGTAGTTTGGATATGGAGCTTTCCTAGTATCGTTCTTTTTGGAGCGATTACCACATATGCAGCCACGGGTTGCATTGATAGAACATCCTACATATGAGCCTCATATGGAGAGGTGGACTAGTCTTTCTCCTCAGTTGGGGATGATCCCTCAACCTTTCATTTTACTGCTCACTTTTTTGCATGGTGGAGGAGGCAGACCATTATGATAGAGGACTACCCTTATTTCATGGTTGATATTAGGGGTAGTGTGGATCTAGTTCTCCCTGAAGGGGCACTGTGGGATCCATCCGGTGAAACACGAGATATCGTGTCCTTGCAAAAGTATATTTTTGTTTTATAATATATGCATTTTTTTGTTGTACGAAGAGGGATTTAATCATGTTTTTTTTTCATCATGCAGACATAGGGATGGCTCGTCTAGCTAGAATGGATCCATTTGGATGACGTGGCAGTGTCCAGGTGGCAGTGGAGTCAGGTGGCGGAGCCGGAGGGCTCCACGAGGAAGAAAGGAATATTAGGGGGCTTACCATTGGTGTCCCCTCTATGATATTGCAGGATGTTCCTTTACACTTGTAGAGGCACACTATGGGTGTACCAGAGAGTATTATCCACTTGTTGAAACGAGTAGCTAGATATATAGTGTGATACCATGAGCACAATATAGTACAAGAGAATGAGTAGACTTTCATGTAGTTTTGTCATGATGATGTACGGGCATAGTATCCCACATTTTGCCACTCTACGTACTTTCTAGACTATATGATGTCACACTTTTACTATTTATATACGGACATATATATATATATATGGGTTTTGTCTTAGCTACCTATGTTTCAATGATGTGATTTTTTTTATGTTTTATGTTTTATGATTTTATGTTTTTGAATATTTATCTATGTGTGAGATGTCATTCTAACATGTAATTTTCTAATGAATCTGTAATGATATTAAGTTCTCTCGGTATATGTTGGTATTCTACATAAGTGAAAAACCTTTCGAGATGGTGAACCCTCATGTAGAGACATAGCAATATTGGATTTTGTTAAGAACCTATACCATATCTGCAAATATACTACAATAAAAACAAGAATAAACCATAAACCATTCACCATAACATGAACACAATAAATAGAGAAAACCCTTGAGGTAGGGTAATACCATATATTATTCCTTATGGAAGGAAAGCACTCCTCAAGCAACACTTGATTGTTACAATGACAATATTCTTCACTATGTTTCATTACATTGCTTACACTTCTTTATATAGCTCTCTCTATCTCTTAGGAACCTTCTAGAGAGCCTTCTCACATTTATTACATTTAACTACCATAGTGGGTCTTTATTAATATAGTGGACCTAGTCCACCTTGCATTAAATGACCACATTCTCATATATTAAATGGATTCCACTAATAACACATAACTACATTCTCATTGGGTACCTCCCTAAGTACCCCATATTACCTCCCTAGGTATACTACATTCCATCCCCCTTCACATGTTTCGTCCTCGAAACATGAGAAGAAACCATACAATATGATCGGCTAAGCAATGTAGCCCACTGGTACCAAGTACGATCATCCATCCATCCCAATGGAAGTCGAACATGATGTCTATATGTTTCCTTGCCACCTTGGTCTTGCTCTGCATCATGTTTGGTTTTCCATGGGATTGTTTCTGTAGCTTGAGCTCTTCCCATTGTGTCGGTAGTCCTCCATGCACCTCTTGGTCAGTTTCCTGTCTGGTGCTTTATTGGCGCATAAATGTGTTGATGCACACACCATTGCCTTGATGATTGTTGTGTCTCTATATGATGTGGATGACGATATACAACAACTGTAGGAATTTGTTCCTTTTTCTTCAAATCTGCAACACTTTGTTCCTTTGAGTCAATGGCCTCTTTAGCTTCCTGATTATGTCCTTGTAGTTTTTCTTCATCTCCTTCTATAGACTCTGCCTCTGATTCAACTTCAGACTCAACAATAAATTCTTTGCTAGCTTCCATGGGTCCATCTTTCTTACTAAGAGACACATCCTGCAATGTGATTTTCTTTTTCTTGTACCACAACTTTAAAAACTTCTTTTTCACACTAATATTAATGGTACCCACTGATTCTATACAAGGATATCCCAAAACAATATCCACTTCATCTATATCCATAGCATAAAAATCTGAATGCAACACATATTTATCCATGGTAATCTTCAAATCTTTAAATATTTGAACAATTTCACCCTCAACCTATGTGCTTTGAATATTCTTTATTGGAACTTGCAATTTATTAACCAACTGAACATTGATAAAATTATGCATGCAACTAGGGTTAATAGAAACAATGATATTTTCTTTATGAATACAACCATGAACTTGTAATATAGATTTTTCACATGAAAATAAACTCTTGGTTATCTTTTTATCCTTATTTTCTCCATGAGACCACTTTTCTAACAATATTTTTTCAAATTCTTCATTGGATAGTGTCATAATCTCTTTATAATCAAGTGATTTCCACCAAATGGTAGCATCACCTTGCAATTTGAGATCTTCCCAATGGGGCCAATTCTCTTCCCGTGCTGACTTTCTTTATTTAATGAATGATTCAATACTAGGGCCATCACATTTCCCTATAAAATACATATTTCTATGCAAAACCCCAAAAAATAGAACAATAAGTTATGGCAGAAAATCGCGGCTTTTTCCGGAAAAACCCTTAAAAACTGTTGAATTTAAAATGCTCATAACTTTACTTCCCGAACTTCGTTTCAACTTATTTGTTTTTTGAAATTGGGTATTTTTCCGAGAGGAATTCAAATACCCAATTTGTTTCACCAAATTCATCTCGTAAATATTCATATCTGAATCTGAAGTGCGTCGCCCTATTTTTCTTCCCTAGAAAAAATTCTACAAAAAGAGAAAACAAATATTCCCTTATTTGGCCAAGGAAAGTGCTTTGATACCAACTGTTAAGAACATATACCAGATATGAAAATATACTCCAATAAGAACAAGAATAAACCATAAACCATTCACCATAACATGAACACAATAAATAGAGAAAACCCTTGAGGTAGGGTAACACCATATATTATTCCTTATGGAAGGAATGCACTCCTCAAGCAACACTTGCTTGTTACAATGACAATATTCTTCACTATGATTCATTACATTGCTTACACTTCTTTATATAGCTCTCTCTATCTCCTAGGAACCTTCTAGAGAGCCTTCTCACATTTATTACATTTAACTACCATAGTGGGCCTTTATTAATATAGTGGACCTAGTCCACCTTACATTGAATGGCCTCCACTATTATCACTATGGGCCCTTTGGGGGGCCCCACTACCTCTCTAGATACCTTACAGATTTTGTATAGAATAAACACAATTAAGTTGACAGACCACAAGTTGGGAATCAAGGTTAATGATAATTTAAGATGTGTCAAGGGAGACGGCCTCAATCAAAATTCCAATAACGACGTGATATTTTGCAACATTATTGGTTGTAGGTCCAAGACAAGTCCCTCCTGAGCTCACCAACTCGCTAGAGTAGTAAATGGTCCAAGATGCAGAAGCTAAGTTATGGGTATGTCGGCTAGCGCTATCTGCAAATCCAAAATATATTGGGAAAGATGATTACATCTACGCATTCAAACATAAAGCATGGTAGAAGAAGCTAAGGATATTACAAAA
>SNQJ01S0103318.1:11768-27108 GCA_010110895.2 Picea sitchensis
TTGTTTAGTGTCTTGATCTTAGGATCTTTAACTAGTGTGCAGTATTTTTGGAAAATGTGAAGGATCAGATTTCGAGATGTAGAGCGGGAAAGCATAAGTAGTTTGGATATGGAGCTTTCCTAGTATCGTTCTTTTTGGAGCGAGTACCACATATGCAGCCACGGGTTGCATTGATAGAACATCCTACATATGAGCCTCATATGGAGAGGTGGACTAGTCTTTCTCCTCAGTTGGGGAATGATCCCTCAGCCTTTCATTTTACTGCTCACTTTTTTGCATGGTGGAGGAGGCAGACCATTATGATAGAGGACTACCCTTATTTCATGGTTGATATTAGGGGTAGTGTGGATCTAGTGCTCCCTGAAGGGGCACTGTGGGATCCATCCGGTGAAACACGAGATATCGTGTCCTTGCAAAAGTATATTTTTGTTTTATAATATATGCATTTTTTTGTTGTACGAAGAGGGATTTAATCATGTTTTTTTTTCATCATGCAGACATAGGGATGGCTCGTCTAGCTAGAATGGATCCATTTGGATGACGTGGCGGTGTCCAGGTGGCAGTGGAGTCAGGTGGCGGAGCCGGAGGGCTCCACGAGGAAGAAAGGATTATTAAGGGGCTTACCATTGGTGTCCCCTCTATGATATTGCGGGATGTTCCTTTACACTTGTAGAGGCACACTATGGGTGTACCAGAGAGTATTATCCACTTGTTGAAACGAGTAGCTAGATATATAGTGTGATACCATGAGCACAATATAGTACAAGAGAATGAGAAGAGTTTCATGTAGTTTTGTCACGATGATGTACGGGCATAGTATCCCACATTTTGCCACTCTACGTACTTTCTAGACTATATGATGTCACACTTTTACTATTTATATACGGAAATATATATATATATATATATATATATATATAGATATATAGATATGGGTTTTGTCTCAGCTACCTATGTTTCAATGATGTGATTTTTTTTATGTTTTATGTTTTATGATTTTATGTTTTTGAATATTTATCTATGTGTGAGATGTCATTCTAACATGTAATTTTCTAACGAATCTGTAATGATATTAAGTTCTCTCGGTATATGTTGGTATTCTACATAAGTGAAAAACCTTTCGAGATGGTGAACCCTCATGTAGAGACATAGCAATATTGGATTTTGTTAAGAACCTATACCATATCTGCAAATATACTCCAATAAAAACAAGAATAAACCATAAACCATTCACCATAACATGAACACAATAAATAGAGAAAACCCTTGAGGTAGGGTAACACCATATATTATTCCTTATGGAAGGAATGCACTCCTCAAGCAACACTTGCTTGTTAAAATGACAATATTCTTCACTATGATTCATTACATTGCTTACACTTCTTTATATAGCACTCTATATCTCCTAGGAACCTTCTAGAGAGCCTTCTCACATTTATTACATTTAACTACCATAGTGGGCCTTTATTAATATAGTGGACCTAGTCCACCTTACATTGAATGGCCTCCACTATTATCACTATGGGCCCTTTGGGGGGGCCCACTACCTCTCTAGATACCTTACAGATTTTGTATAGAATAAACACAATTAAGTTGACAGACCACAAGTTGGGAATCAAGGTTAATGATAATTTAAGATGTGTCAAGGGAGACGGCCTCAATCAAAATTCCAATAACGGCGTGATATTTTGCAACATTATTGGTTGTAGGTCCAAGACAAGTCCCTCCTGAGCTCACCAACTCGCTAGAATAGTAAATGGTCCAAGATGCAGAAGCTAAGTTATGGGTATGTCGGCTAGCGCTATCTGCAAATCCAAAATATATTGGGAAAGATGATTACATCTACGCATTCAAACATAAAGCATGGTAGAAGAAGCTAAGGATATTACAAAACTCATCCACGCAAAAGTAAAAACACACCAAACCAAAACATATGGTACACTAATGTACAAAGCACATATGCAATATTTTCTAAGCGTGGTATTTTTTCAGGTAGAGCCCATTGTGAGGCTCACCAAGAGGGATTCCATCATAATCAATTAGTTCATAGGAACCTTTTTGTAGCACACGTTTTATGATGTAAGGTCCATGGCACATAGGTCCCAATTTTCCCACTCCAAGTTTATCATGGTCTTGGTCGTAGACCAGGACTAGATCTCTTTCTGTGAATATGCGAGGTCAGATAGATTTATCATATTGGGTTTTGATGTGCTTTTGATAAGTCTTGTTAATAAGAGTATCATCGTGAGGGTTTCATCCAACTTAGTTAGGTACAAGAAGAATTATTCTTCGGTAGAAGTGTGGTCCAAGAGACCTACGGTTAGTTTTAGAGATGAAATTTCACATTCAATCGGAAACATCGCTTCCAACCCATATACCAACTGGAAAGGTGTGAATCCGGTGGTGGTTTTAATTGAAGTCTGATAGACCGAGAGTGTTGAGAAGAGTTGAAAATTCCAAGTGGTTTTGTTCACCCCACCATGCATTGAAGCATGGTCTTCAGGACTTTGTTGATGGATTCAACTTGTCCATTGGCCTAAGGATAGTAAGGGAATGAGTTTTCATGACAAAAACCCAACTTGGTGCGCAATTCACTCATCATATGATTTTGGAAATGGGATCTGTGATCAGTTACAATAGCTTATGGGACTCTAAATTGAGCGATGATGTGGTTAAACACGAAAAGTGTTGCAGTTTGGCCATCGTTAAGAAATGTAGGCATATCCTCAGCCCATTTAGTGAAATAATTGACTATGATGATAATATAATGATGTCCCCCGGCTTAGGTAGGCCTACATTGCATGAAATCAATACCCCATTTAGAAAAGGGGTCGACGACGACAATTGGATGGAGTGGAGTTATGTGGGTACGTGATTTATTCTGAAAGATTTGACATGGTGGGAATTTTTTAACGGCCTCAATGCAGTCTTTGAATATGGAGGGTCAAAACTAACCGGCACGTAATATTTTTTGGGTTGTAGCCATCCTTGAGAGATGACCGCCAAAATATCCAAGGTGACATTCATTTAAAACATGATCAGCCTCTGCATGGGTCAAACAATGTCGGAGGACAATGTCAATTCCACAGTGATACAAAGTGTCACCAATAATAAGGTAGTACTTTGAATGGCATCTAATATGACGTCGTTCTTCATGCGAAATACCTAGATGGAATCGTTGGGTCTAGAGGTATAAGAGAATGTCTCCATACCATGGATCAGATGTACTAATAAGGAAAAGTGACTCATTTGGAAGGGAATCACTGGGCTCAATGTCCTCATCAGTATGGGGAAGATTGCAAATTAACTCGGAAAAAACCAATGATTTCTTTGCTTTGGATTTGGTGAAATCGAGATTGAATTATTGAAGAATGACGATCCACTTTGAACGTTTTCCCCCAAGTACTTGACGGGTCAAGATGTGATACATGGGGTTTGAGTCAGCAATGAATGTGGTAATGTGAAGTAAGATGTAGTGTCTAAATATTTGGACAACAATGACCTCCACCAAAGCCACCTTTTCAACATGTGAATAACGGAGTTCGGGGCTTGAAATGATATTACTTAAATAATATATCACATGTTCTACACCGTCATCATCCTCTTGTACTAACACCATGACAATGGTGGAAGTAGAGGCAACCAAATAAAGGATGTAATCTCTCGCATAGTTGGGGGGATGTAACAGCGGGGTATTCGTTAAAGCATCTTTGAGATCATCAAATGAGCGTTAAGCAATTTCATCCCAGATGAAAGCGACATCCTTTTGCATCAATCTCATGAATCCTTTTGTGATTTCGGCGTAATTACAGATAAAACGGTGTAGAAATTTTTCCTTCCCTTGCAAACTTTGAAGTTGTGTAGTATTGTTGGGAGGAGGTAAAGTGATGATAGCTTTCACTTTTAATGGATCCACCCTAATCCCATATTTGGAGACGACAAATCCTACGAGTCTCCATGATTCAACAACAAAAATGCATTTGTTTGGGTTCAAACGTATGTTGTAATGTCTACACCTAAGAAATATTACTCTTAGATGACCAATATGGTCTTTTCGATGTGCCAAATGAGCTAGCAAATCATCGAGATAGGGTTCAACAATATGTTTGATATCATGGAAAGCGTACGACATATCCCACTGCAAAGTGGCTCCAACATTTTTAAGGCCAAAAGTTAATTTCTGATATGTGAAAGTCCCCCATTGAAAGATGAAGGTTGTTTTATGTTGATCAACAGGTAAAATATCGATATGTTTATAGCCAAAGAAGTCATCCATAAAAGAGAAAATGACGCTTCTGGCACAATTGTTGATAATTTGGTCGATGAAGGGCGTAGGGTAATTGTCTTTTGGATAATCCTTATTGAGATCCCTATAGTCGACACAAACGTGAATTTTCCCTTGTTTCTTGGCGATTAGAATGATTTTGGAAACCCATTCCGTCAGACGTACAGGATAAATAAAACCATATTTCAATAACTTTTGTACTTTTGCCTTGATTGTTGTAGTTTTCTTGGGATGAACAAGGTAGAGTTTTTGTCTTACAGTTTTAACTCCACGGTAAGTTTTTATTTCATGCACAATGATCAAAGGGTCGATCCCTAGTATTTCTTCGTAGCTCCAGGAGAAAATGTTGCAAAATTCTTTAAACAGGGTGGTGTAATTTTCAATCTCTTCAATTGAACAGTTCACACCTAGTTGTATGTTTTCCACAACACCTTCTTTTGTGGATATGTCAACATTGATGGGTTGTGATATGTTTCAAAAATTTCTCTCAGAGATTGTATCATGAGTGAGTATCGGATATTGGGGATCATTGACAATATCGGTTGGAAATATAGATGAAATATCTTTCTTGATTTCATCCAGACTGGGAAGAAAAGATGAGCGATGGTGGTTATCATCCCATGGTGACTCTTCGATACTAAGAATTTCCATAATGGATTCATCTAATGGAAAAATATGTCGGATTTAATCAAAGGTCGAGGATAAGGAATCTAACCAGGGTGGTAATGAATAAGAATTAGACACCAGCAGATGTTGGTCGTTAGGTGAAGGAGAGGCGGATTGAATGGCATTGTATTTTTTCTCGGCAGGACTAAGTGGAATAATGTCACCTAGTGTATCAAATTCTAAAGGAATAGGTACAATCCAAGGATCAGATGATTTGAGGGATTGATGTACCATGGTTGAAATCATGTTTATAGTGGAAATATGTTGTGAAATATGAGGAACGGGTGTAGGGAAAGTTCCCATGAGCAAAGAATATTTCAACAAACCTACCCCTACACTCTCATAAGTAATATTTGAGTCCCCAAAAAATGGAATATTTTTGGTTGTTTGATTGCGAGCACCAAGTGTACAGTAATCTAATTGATTGATGGTAATGATTTTTCCTTGATGAGGAAAATGAAAACATCAAAAAACCGAGGCCACAACAATCATAGCATAAAATCAACTTCTTGTGAGAAATAAGTTATAATCTAAAGGAGTGTCGACTACTTCCACATCGACAAAAACAGTTTTTCCCCCCAATTGAACGACTAACGATTGTGACATCCCATGAGGTCTAAAACCTTGTCCATCAAATGTTTTAACTTAGTGGGAGATTGATTAAGACCAGGGGATTTAAGGCCTTTCCAATAGGATAAGGACATGACATAGGTTGATTCTCCCTCATCCAATATAGTGTGATGAATATGTTGATTGTGAACAACAACAATGATTTGAAATGCAAGTTGGTGAGAGAATCTCGATTTATAATTGTTCATGTTAAACGTGATATTATTGGATGACTCAGGATCTATAGCTTCGATGGATGCCAAGAGAGTCCTACGTTGGATGGGGTAGTGTTGTAGAAATTCGAGAGACGACATTTCACAAGGTGATGTGCCAAATATTCAACAATGTTGTAGTTTTGGACAACACAAGATTTAGGATTAAAGGTCAACTTTCAGATAGTGCTCTTGGGTAGGCATAAGATAGAGTCAAAATTAGGTTTCTCAATATGGAGAGGTCTAGATGTAGGGGTAACTGAAGTGGAAGGTGGATCAGTCACATTTCCATTAGTTATGCATTCCTTACTGGGTTTTCTCGAAGGTGTGTTATATGTCGGTGTTCTAGTGGTCAAATCTACACCATTAAACATATAAATATGTGCACTTGAGGAAGCATCCTTGTTAGTAGGATGACTTGGGTTGACTCCTTACGAAGGTGCAATATTTTTGCAACCAGTGACTGCTATTGTGGAAAAGTATGTGTCAAAACAACGGGTTGGGAATTTCCTTTAAATAATTTCGATACTTCTTCCTAGTGGGGACAATCTCTTGTGTAATTATCTTCATCACATATGAGACAAGGAAATTCTAGTTTTCGTTGTGGTTTCTTTTCAGTAGCGAGTGGTGGTGTTTTTGTTTTTTTTATTTTCGGTTTGATTAGAATTTTTTTTGGATTTATTATTAGTTTTATTTTTTCCCCCAGATTGTGATGGTGAAGTAGATTGAACTGCATTTAATTCATACACTTTAGTGGGGGAAGAATTTGATGGGACATAAGTATGCATTGTAGGCGAGGCAGATATTGAATAATCGGTTGTCCTAGTCAATTATGAGACAGGTTGTGTTTTGATAGGACCGATAACACCATCTAAATGAGCAGTAGAGGATGGTTTTGATTGATCATTTGATGTACGAGGAGCGTTTGGGATCAGTTCTTACAAAGTATCAGATTGGGAATAAACTAGATCCAGGTATTGGGCACGAGAAATAGCTTCCTCTTCTGTAACTACACCTCTCATGGATACATTGCAAGTAATAGGAGGTAATAGGGATTTTGTGAACCATTCAGCCAACAACTGGTCGAGGATGGTGGATTTGATCAACTGTTGTTGTCGTCTCCAATCATGAATATGATCGAAAATATCGACGGAGTTAGTCTGACGAAGGGAGGTCAAAAGTTTTGTGTCAGTTTCGTATCTAATTGGCAAATGAAAATGGGTGAGGAAAGTTATGGAAAATGAATTGAAGTCTTGAAAAKATCTGCGTTGTAACTCAATGTACCATTTCACCGTTGAGCCCATAAGAATATGTTGGAAAAGATGTAAACGAATAGAGTCATCCATCGGTGATTTTGATGAACACCAAAGATGAAATGTCATGACATGGTTATTTKGGTCTTCTATAGGTTTACCATCAAATTTTGGAATATCAGATGGTAACTTGGTGGGAATTAYTGGCCAGAAAGGGAAGTCCAATATGGGATCATTTGTCAATATCGACAGATCCGGTAGGTCTAAATTTTCCAAGAAGGGTATATGTCGATTACTTTGAGGATGATATTGGTGAGGCATAGGGACACCAGTAGGACCATAAATTGGTTGTGGTGGAAAGTTGTATCCAGAAGGTCCTCCCATATGTGGTTGTTGTGGATTTTGTCCAGCAAAATTAGGATTCATTTGTTGATAAATTTGTGTAAAAGGTGAAGGAAAACCCATTTGGCCTTGGGGATGATAACTAGTGTATCCCAGGGGGGATAACCAGTTTGACCTTGGAGAGGATTACCAGTTTGGCCCTGAGGAGGGTAACAAGTTTGACCTTAAGGAGGGCAATTGGTTTGACCCAAAGGAGGGTATCCAGGTTGGCCCTGGGGAGGGTATTCAGGTTGACCCTAAGGAGGGTAATTGATTTGACCCTGTGGAGGAAATGATGATTGGCCTTGAGGACCCCAAGTGGGATTCGGGACACCTGGGAAAGGTTGTCCAAAATACAGTCTGGAAGGATTAGGATTTATAGATCCACCTTGTGGGTTAGTATTTGCATAACCTCCCTAATGTGATGGATTAAAATATTCTCCCTGGGGTGGTCCCCATGATGGTTTTGGGTTTCCAAAAAAATAACTTGGATCTTTCTCCCCTGCTATAGTTTGGGAAATGATTGGGACTTCTCCCCCAAATGAAGGTTTCCCCCTGGTAGGGATTTGTCTAGTGAAAGAGGGTTTCCCACAGATAGGGGTTTGTCCACTAATGGAGGATTTCCCCCTAGTAGGGATTTGTGGTATAACAGGGTTTTTCATTCTATGATGGGAAGGTGTCCCAATAGGATTTTGTAGGGTGAAAAAAGTTGATTCTTAAAGAGGCATTGTGGGTGTAATAATTATAGTACTTTGTAAATTACAAGGAAGTACAAGACATGTATCACTCATTATTTATCCTGAAGTGGTAACAGCATATGTTAGTCTGACAGGGTGGTCATAGTATTGACTCGATGGACCTGCATCTACACCTGTGGTGTAAGATGTATGTGGAGGGATAAAGATTGGTCAGGTCAAATTGAATTTTTCATAAATATCATGACCCGGTGGAGTTATCCATATACAACGAACATGATTTTGATGTGGATCTACCATTTCAGTAGAGAAGATAGGGGTTGTATATTCTTCATTTAGATTGGGTTGTTCTGGTTCCATGTCAAATTATCYGTATGGCCTTGACAGTAATCTGGGATAATCTTCAGCTATGATATTTTCTGAAGTGTCTACTCGGAGAAGTAGTGGATCAAGAGGGTTGGTCAAAGACGAGTTTGCAGGAGGGGTAGGACCTTCCTGAAATAATACTATGKCTCCCTCAAGATGATCAATCAAAGGAGTAGCAGCACTCCCAGTGTCTGAATATTTTTCAACCTCTTCACGGTCAGTGTCTTCAGGTGAGTTAGGAGGAAAGGTTTTGATAGAATTTTGGAGGAAACCCTTTCATCCTACATGATTGAAAAAGACCTTTGTCATCCACAATACCAATCTTAAGGACAGCTAGGGTGAACAAACAACACTTGCTAAAAATCTAGAAAACCAATAGGCAAAAGAATCACTTCTCCTAATGAGCGTACTAGTTGGTGATGAAATACAACATCGTAAGAACAAAGTAAGAAGGGTCTAGGATTCCATAGGTGGATAAGTTACGTTGGAAGCCTTCTTAATAGAATTATTCCTTGGTGCAAGTTCCCTCGCAGTTTTACCCGCGGGTTACCCTCTAAGGAGCCCGAGTGAGTTTGACCAACGTTTGTTCTAGGTACAACAAAGACTTCCCTTCATCATCCCCTTGTGTATAGACCCTAAATATTATGGCCGCTAAGGTTACCAAATTGCAGTCACCCTTTGGGTGGGTACAGTCGACAGTCGAGTCCGAACGTATGGGCAGGATATCAAGTCCAAAATTCTTCAAGAGAACCGAGGACAAGTGGATAGGTAAACTCATGAGGACCCCGAATGGATTTGGGATTCACAAAGCTCTGAGACCAAATGAAAACATTTGATTCTCAGGAAGAACCCCCAATATACGATCATTCTGCTACGATTGGTCAAGCCTCAGAGGGATAATATCCATTACTCTCCCGCATGAGACCTCATGTTTAACCCCTGTGTGAGAGGGGGAACCCATCTATGCTTATTCAAAAATTGTATTTTCTCTCCCTATCACAAGATTATGTGTTTGTATTTAATGCTTTGGAGAGTTAACCTTGCAACTTATTCCAAAGATCTATTCCTAGTCTACTATTGGTGTAAAGATCTAAAAACAAAAGTTTCTAGTTCAATTTTAATTATTGCTTATTTTTGTGGTTTTTTGTTACTCAAGGGTGAATGATAGTGAAACTAATGATGTTTTGAGACTCGACTTCGAAAGAAGGCAAAAAGAATGAGATGCAATTTTATTTTCAATGAACTTCTAGCTATGGGAAGAAGAAGATTTTCTTTCTTTTCGTCACTAACAAACACTTCTAAAGAATGCAAAGACTTAATGCAATTTTGTTCCCAAACAAGAATTCAAACATTCACAAAATTATCAAAACAAAACTTTTTTAATTTCCAAGACCAATGCATACAAAGTTATACAAATTCTTGTTTGTTTGATTTTATATGAAAACAATGATATTCTTCTAGTGTTTCGATCTTTTACTAATGATGAAATAGTTCGTATATTAGAATGGCATAGAACATGAAACAAAATATTGTTCAAACCAAGATACTTAGAAAAAGAAAACAAAGAGAACGAAATTCACTCAAATAGAAATCTAAAAAGACAAGAAATCAAGCAAATTTTCACTCAATAATCTTTGAAAAGCGAGCAGCAATAAATGATTTCAAAGATGAGTTATGGCAAGCATAGAAATCTTGATAGCCAAAAAAAACCTTTCAGACCCTTCTAATCAGGATGATATCTGATGATATTGTGAAATAAGGATGAAACCAATGAAAGGGAAAAATAAACCAATCTCGCAATTAAAGAAGAAGTTGCAACCTCAATCAAAGATGTATAATATTTATGTGCATCAAATAAGACTAAAGACAGACAGATAATCCCTTGGTTAAAAACTTTTGGCCAACAAAATTGAGAAGAATTTGGAAAACCTGAAGATTCTCACTGAAATGAGAAGGTGATGCTCATGTCCACAAGGGGATAGGGCGAAGTGGCACTCCCTATAGAGATACATGGGAGAGCCAGTCTCACAGTGGTGCCCTAGTGTCCACTGTAGAGGAGGGTCAGTTCTGGGAAAGTTGGAAAAAGTTGGGAAAAAACTAAAAATTCAAGGAAATCCAGTCAATGGCTCAGAAAAACTTTTAATGAAGTAGACGAAAAAGGGAATTGATTCAGAATCTAGCATCAGGAAAGACCTAATGATGGGAAAAGGCTTTAGAAAATCCAAGTAAATACTAATCAAAGTCGATCCCCAGTGGATTCTCCAATTTCTATTATGGAATATTTCCCTTGCGGACATGTGAAATATCCCTTGGATTATCAGACCCATGTTACCAAGACAGAAAAGTACAGACGGTTTCTATATTCCTTTCAGATCTAACTTAGCTAATTAAACGAGGAGAAAAAAAATGTGACATAACTTATTCTGGTGATTTTCCTTTGATGCTCCAAATATTGAGCTTGATTCCTAAGCTCCTTGATCCCGCAAAGAACAAAAAAGATACATTTATTCCACTCTATATAATCAACTAAATAGATCTACCTATGAATATTGAACGACAATAGACAAGTAGATGAAAAAGTACACATACTTGAAGGAAATAGGCCAAGTATATTTAATTTAGAACCAAAATCAATTACTTACAATATGAGATTGAAGATGCAGCAGCTCCGTCGGGTCCTCCTCATCCAACCCTTTGCATGAACAACATTAGATCAAAATAACAATGTTATTATTGATTTCTTCCTCTTCCTTCCCCATGGAAAATATTTCAATGTATAGGCATGAGAAGTACAAGTACCATGAGAAAATGAGGGATATTTATGAGGAGAGAGACCTGTAAGGTATGGATCAGATCCTAGGGTGAATCCAATGCATGAGGGTCGAACACAACTAACCCAATGTGAGAGAGTTGGCCCATAGAATTTGGTGGAGAAGATCCCCATTTTTCCTCAACAAGAATGGTGCTCCCCCATAGTAAGATACAAGTGCCATATTAGGAATAGCGCTCCCCTAACATGGCAGAGAGGGCACCATGGCACTCCCCCAGTATGGTCAGGGGGGCCCTTCATAAATTCTCAAAAACGGGTTGAATTTTCCAAGGAAAAGTTGTGTATCGATTGTCAATGATAGGGATTTTTTCTCTAACATGATGCGTAGGTTGTAGAAAATGTTTCTAAGGTTTCGATTGAGTTGTGACACTTATAAAAAGTGCATGAAGCATGTTACAGCACATGCGACACTTGCTAATGTTGATTTGTGACACTTACAACACTTGTGACACTTAGAATGTGACATTTGTGCCACATGTGACACTTGTGACACTTAAAACATGATGTTTGTGCCACGTATGACACTTGCGACACTTTATATGCAAGTGTGGAATTTTGATGTGTCACAAAATCCCAAAACAAGTAGAGATTTATTAAACCCATAAAATACCATAGGTCAAATAAATTCGAAACAAACAAAATTAGAGGTCCAAAAATCCAACACATCATTGAAAACTTGATATTGAGCACCCACAAATATAGGTTGAGAAAAAATATAGTATACTTGCTTGCAATTCAAGATTTATACCATTAAATTTTTATGGCAAATCATATCTCAATTCCCATCCATTAACATATTTGTACAATAATTTGTATAACGAGGCCTAGAACTTACATAGAAACTAGATTAAAAGACTTCAATTATCAAACACGGATGAACAAAAAAAACATAACTGACTATAATTCCTTAATAATGCTAAACATATAGATCTATGCATTTAAAAATATTGTTTTATCAATAGAACCATATCCAGTGTTTTGAAGGACACTCACTTAAAAATGATACACATATGATATGAACTTCCTCCATTCATGGATAATTTACTCACTAATTCACTATCTCCTCTACAAGGATTTTTTTGTCTTTTAATGCATATTTCATGGTTATTTTGGCTATAAATCCTCTACGTTCCTACTTAATTCTTTGTTGGACATGGAAGCCTCATTCCTCAAAAATTAAATTACTTAAGAAGAAGAAGATGACTTGGATTTTTCATTAGGAGGCCTATTGGTTTTCTCTATTAAAGAAGATTTATGAGGAGGTGAATCAACAACTACCTTGTTGTAATAATACATGGGTACGTTTTTGTTCTCCTTGTTGAATTAGGTGTAAAGGATCAATAACTAGAGGGAATTCATGTGTTGGGATTGAGAATACTAAGAATCCCCACCATGGTTTCAAGAATAAATAGTATAACTTGGAAAACAAGAATATAAAGTGTGGGCTTAGGGATCACAAGACTAGGTACTAAGCAACAGTTTGAATGGTATTTTTTTTTATTCTTCATTTTGATGTATTAGCCTAAACTTTGGATAGAAGAGATTGAAATCTCACATATTCTAATCTGACAACCTCAACTCTTCAAAAACTACAAACAATTTTCAAGTATTCTCAAGTTATTGATTGGTGGGTAAAAGATGTCCTTAGGGAGGAAGTGATGTGAAGGAAATGATTTCCTTAAGGAGTAAGATTACAATGTTTTGGGTTTCTTATTGGTCATGCCTCACTCATTGAGTTTGGGTTAGTATGGCTAATTGATTTTTAGTTTGAAAATATTTCTTATCCCACTATCACCCTCAAGACATGTTCATGACAACCATTAAAACAAAGTGCCCAATAGGATCTTGTCAACATACAATTGGATTTAATCTGGCCTTATTTGGCTTGTTTTTAGATCCCAGTATTGTTTTCCTGTAGAGAGGTCATCCCTATATTATTTTTGAGTTTTGAAACCATCCCATATCAGTAAAGTACATTTCCAAATTGATCAAGGAAAATTTCATCGAAAGTAAGCATAGTTTGCAAAAAATTCAACATTGACCCCTTTCACTAGTCACTAGGTGGGCTCCACATAATCCAGGTATTGCATAAAATATGAAAGTAATTATGTTGAATTTTTAGAAAATACAATGGCTCACCTACGAATCATACTCATGGATGAGTATTAGAAAATAAAATGGCTCAAGTTCACCTACCTAGTCTACGATGAGTGCAATTTGAGTGTCTCCTAGGGTGGCCAAATTCCATAGTTGTGACTTGATTGATCTGATTCTATTATGACTATGACTTAGAGAGAAAATGTGGCCTAGTGAAAATGTATGGATATACAAGAAATTTCCAATGGTATATCATATGCCTAATTTTGATGCCCAGTTGTTGAAAACAAACTTTTGCAAGATCAACACTAATTTCAATGTAATAGTTTGTTTGTAGAGGTCACATTTTAAAAGTGTTATTGATGGGAACCAAAATAGAAAATTAAAGTTTCCAAGATATATATTACCTTGTGATCTTTTCAATGACATATCGTTTTCCCCATTATGATATTGGATGAATCAGAGCTATCACAAGTCTCTGGACCAATTTTGAGGGTGTGGTTTGGGAAACTTGTCTAGCAATTTTTTTGGGAAATTGAATAAGTAGTGAGCATCCTAAATTATATTTTTGACTGGATGTTTTAAAATTTATCATTAATACATTTTTGGCAATATTTCATTTTCCTGATTTTGACACTGTGTGACTAAATGAAAACCTTTAGAAAATCAAGTCACTTGGGGGCCCACTAGAAAACCAATGCTTAGAGTCATGGTGGACATAACCCAAGACAACCACATGCACTCTCCACCTTCATCCCCATACACTAGTGCCACATACCCTCCATTTATTTCTTAGATGTCCATGCACATATATGTTGGCACCTAATACAATTCCCATCGACCTACCAACATAAAATAGAACCTACACCACTCATGCATGCACTTTTACATTGGGCTACATGATGTTATAATGATGCTCCATGTCACTAGGATGATGCTCCATGACAATAGAATGATGTTGGAATTCATATTGGAATTGACTAATGTGACATTGGTATGTTGTTAACCTTTTCTTAACATGAAAAATAATGACACTAATGAGATGTAGGATCAATGCTTACACAATGTGTGCTCCATTTCATCATGACAATTGACACATGCACGATGCAAAATGATGCAAAAATTGAAAAAAAATAGACGTTGAAAAATAATTTTGTCATCACTCTAATTGTACATTTTTAATATAAGCTGAAGAAAGAGAGTCCTCCTGATTTCATTTTCACATGAGGGTTTGGGGTAGATATTCTTTGAGATAAAAGGGATTTGTGAGGGAAACCAACAAGATTAGGCTGAGCATAATTTTGAAGCATCGCGAGATCAAAGGTAAGTGTTTTTTCGTTTCCCCATTTTCCCACCTCCCCCAACCCCCAATTCTTTTTTAAATTAGTAGGTTTAAAATAAAATGGGATTTGTGTTTTGGAGATGGGAGATGATATTTAGATTTAGGAGATGGGATTTGTGTTTTTAATGGGATATGGGATTTACAAAAATAACTAAATAAAAAGGTTTAGGGTCCTCCCTCGCTCCCTCCCTCACTCCCTCGCTCCCTCTCCCTCTTCCTCTCTTACTCTTCCTCTTCCTCTCCCTCTCCTTCTTACTCTTCATCTCCCTCTCCCTCTTCCTCTCTTACTCTTCCTCTCCTCATTTTATTCTCCCCTCCTACCCCTTTTCCTCTTTTTCTTTCCTCGTCCTCTTCTTATTATTCTCCTTTTCCCTTCTCCCCCTCTTTATTTTCCTTTTTCTCTTATCCCTCATCGCCCTCCTTCCTCTTCCTGTTTTTCTTCCCCCCTCCTCTTTTTCTTCTCCCTCTCCCTCCTCCGCTTTTTCCGATATATGTCCCTCCTCTTATTACCCTATTCCTCTTACACTCCTCTTTTCATTCCCAACTCCTCTCTCTCTTCCTCTTTTTCTTCCCCCGCTACTCTTATTTTCCCTCTCCTTCACCC
>SNQJ01S0103319.1:0-21260 GCA_010110895.2 Picea sitchensis
CAAACGATCTCTTTATTTCCCTTCACTACAAATCCTTCTGGCTACTTCATGTAGATTTCTTCTTCTAGATCCCCATGTAGGAATGTTGTCTTCACATCCATCTGTTCCACTTCAAGATCAAAAGAAACAACAATAGATAAAAAGAAATCTAATAGAAGTTAACTTAGCGACATGAGAAAAAATTTCACCTAAGTCAATTCCCTCTACCCGAGAATAACCTTTTGCTACTAACCAAACTTTGTATTTCTCCACTTTTCCTTCTGCGTTAAACTTCTTCTTAAACAACCATTTGCTAGCAACATATTTTCTTCCAGCTGGCAACTCAACTATATCCCATGCCTCATTCTTATCCATGCCATCCATTTCTTCAACCATGACCTTCTTCCATAGTTTACTATCCTTTGAATTCACTGCTTCCCTGACAGTTTTGGGATCATCATCAGTAATAGATAAAGCAAAATTGGAACATAAATGAGGTGGACTATACCTTTCTGGTTGCCTTCTTTCTCTCATTGATCTCCTCAATACTGGGGTATGAGGTTCTTCTTCTTCTTCGGCTTCATCTTCTTCAGATGATTCATATTTTGCATCATCCAACTCAAGCTCTAGTTTCTCAGGTTCTTCTTTCCTTGGTAGGAATTCTTGTTTGGAAACATCTTTTACCTCTCTAAAAACAACATCTCGACTGTAAACAATCTTCTTATTTTATGGTTTCCAAAGCTTATAACCTTTCACACCATCTTTATAACCAATAAAGATACACTTTTCAGCTTTATTATCCAGCTTACTCCTATTTTCCTTTGGAACATGTACATAAGAATCACAACCAAACACTCTAAGATGTTCAAGAGAAGGTTTCTTTCCAATCCATACCTCGTGTGGAGTTTTATCATCCAACACTGATGAGGGTGATCAATTGACTAGGTAACATGCTGTACCCACTGCCTCTACCCAGAATTCTTGTCCTAACTTGGCACCACTGAGCATGCTCCTTGGTTTTTCAATCAGTGTCCTGTTCATCCTTTCTGCAACTCCATTATGCTGAGGAGTGTATGGAGTAGTCTTCTTCCTTGCTATACCACACTTCTTACATAATTATTTGAATTCATTTCTGCAAAATTCCCCACCATTATCTTTTCTCATTACCTTTATTTTCTTCTCAGTCTGATTTTCTACCAGAGCCTTAAACTCTTTAAATTTATCAAATAACTCATATTTCTTTCTAAGAAAATAAATCCATGTGTTCCTTGAGAAATAATATATAAATGAAACATAATACACTGATTTACCTAGGGATGGAACATGAACAGGTCCAAACACATCACTCTGTATCAATTCTAAGATTCCCTTTGCTCTTGTAGCACCAAATGGGAATCTTACTCGATTTTGTTTACTATATATGCAATGTTCATAGAAATCAAAATCCAAAGTGAAATTAGACATACTTTCAACCATACCTTTACCATGTAGTGTTCGAAGGCCCTTTTCTCCAATATGTCCCAGTGTTTAATGCCACAACATGGTCTTCTTTCTAGGGACAATATTGGTCTTGTCTTCTTTATTTCTCTCCTCGGGGACAACAAAACTGTTACACCCATTAGTATAAGTGATTCCCAACAACTTGTATATAGTTCCACACCTAACTCCCCTCATCAACACCATTTCTCCTCGTACCATCTTGCAAGTGTTCTTTCCAAATACAATATCAACTCCTGCATCATCCATCTTGCTTATAGATATTAGACTCCTGGCAAGTTTTGGAATGTTCAGAACCCCAGGGAGAGTTCTAATCCTTCCATATTTTAGCAACAACTTAACCCTTACACGTCCCAATATTTTTGTTGTCGATTCATCTCCTAGGAATACATCACCACCATCGTATTTTTCATATTCAGAGAACCACTCCCTATGAGGAGTCATATGGTATGATGCACCTGAGTCGATCAACCATACATCACAGTTTGCATGTGTACTTGTACATGCCAGGTAAAAATCACCTCCTTCTTCAGTGGAGGTTTTCGTCTTTGTGGAAGAGGTACGATCAGATGCCTTTGGTTTATCAACCTTCTTAGACTTGCAACATTTCTTAAAATGTCTTGTTTTACCACACTTCTAGCATTTCCTCAAAGATTTTACTAGAGACTTAGATCTACTTGTAGATTTAGGTCTCCCCCCCTGAAGACTTACCAGAATTCCTGTCTTGGGTATGACCTCTTACAAATAAAACATATGTGCTATGACCATCCATGATTTTTCTCCTCATCTCTTCAGATAACAAGGATGAAACTACATCCTCATACTTCAATGTAGATTGAGTGGTACTACCAATTGCTACAACCAGATTATCCCAAGAGTCTGACAAATAACATAACAAAGTAATACACTTGTCTTCTTCTGCAATTGTAATATTAACAGAGACAAGTTGACTTACCATAATATTAAAGGCATTTAGATGTCCTGTCATAGAATCTCCATCTTCCATCCTAAGATGATACAACTTATTTTGAATAAACAACTTGTTTACCAGGGACTTTGATTGATACAAATTCCCCAACTTATCCCATAGTTCCTTGGCTGTAGAGTCTCCCGAGACGTTCAAAAAAACTGAATCTGCCAGGCAGAGTCGAATAATACTCCTTGCTCTTGTGTCCAACTTCTCCCAATCTTCCTTTGACATACTAGTAGGTGGTGTACTAGTAGTTTGTGTACTAGTAGGTTGTGTACCAGTATCCTGTGTGCTAGTAGACGGTGCACGAGTAGGATGTGTACCAGGATCCACAACGATCCATTGTTCTTTGTCTACAAGAAGGTCCTCCATATTGAGCTTCTATAGCTCAAATTTTTTACCGTTGAACTTCTCTATATCGATTCTAGATGAGCTCCCCATTCCTCTTTCTATACTCGAATATCGACTGCAAAATATCCCACTAAACCCAAGTTTATCTTAGACCCAAGATAAACTTGATCTATCAATACCGAGCCAAAGCTTCAACAACAAAGGCGTCCCTCTAAAGCCAAAAAAGAGATTTGATACCACATGTAAGTTTTAAACCTGTGAAGTAAAGTAATGCATATAGATTTTTAAGCAAAACAAAAATTAATCAATGGCTCTTTCACATAGTACACAGAGATTTATACCGGAAACCCTCAACCAGGAAAACCTTTCTTATATTCATTATATTGAATTTCACCATTGATCATACAGTATATATACAATGTTTTTAGGTATTCCATAGATACCAAAACCCTAATCCCTTAATCCGAGATTAATTTAGAAATATGCTAAAAATAGCAAAAACCGCTCAAAATAAAATTTTGGGTTGTTGCCCCGAACCCTATCGGCCCCGGGCTACCACCCGGTTCGGAACGCTGCACATAACCAGGGGGGACATACCTGGCCCCCCCTGGGACCCCCCTAGGAAGTGCCCGATGCACACACATGCAAATAATATAACATATCAAGAATCGTCATATGCAAACGCAGTTGTTGAACCTGACACGCCCACACACACACATGCAAATAATATAACATATACCCAACATATTTGGTTAGTGGTTTTTGTGGTTTTGGGATATATGAATTAGGTGCTAAAATGTTTAAAGATTGTAGTAATGTAGGGTTCTAAGGGCAAGGGATTAGTTTTGAAAGGGGTTAGGGATCATAAATATCAAACGTTTAAAGCATTAGGGATTATAAGTGTAAGGGGTTTCAAGGGTTAGTCTTCTGGCTATATGGACTACAGATAGCAATGATATGGGTTATGGGGGTCACATGGTATGCACTATATGTTATAAGGATCGATATTGAAGGGTTAAGGATTTTTGTGTTAGGGGTTATACTGGATAAAGGTTAAACATTAAATATGGTCATAGTGGTAAAAGACTATAAAGCATGTTTAAATCATTAGGGTTTATAAGTGTAAGGGGTTTTGGGGATTATTTTCAATTTTACATGGATTACAAGACAAAAATAATATGGTTTTAATGGTTGCATGTTATTCATTATGTGTTATAACTATTGGTAATGAAGGGTTAAGTATTTTGGGGTTATGCATTATGTGTTATAACTATTGGTAGTGAAGGGTTAAGTATTTTGGGGTTAGGAGTTATAGTGGATAAATTTTAAACATTAAGCATGGTTATAGTGGTAAAATATTATAAGGTATCAAGTGAGTGGTTTTAGGGGTTTGTGGTTATATGAATTATGGGATAAAATGTTTAAGGATTGTAGTGATTTAGATGTCTAAGGGATACATATTAGTTGTTAAAGGGGTTAGGGATTATAAATGTCAAATGTTTATGCATACATGATTATAAGTGCAGGATTTATAGAGGTTATATGGTTAATGTTATAGGGATTCATGGTTATTAAGGTTAAGGGTTAGAGTTTCCTTATGTTAACAATTACAAGGATAATGTGTTAGGGGTTAAGCATTCATGCAGTATGAGATTAAGTGTTAATAATTTTTTGGGGATGATACAAGGGTTGGGGCTAACACATTATAAGGGTTAGACTTTTTGGAGATTATATGGGTTAGTTATTAAAAAATTTGTATGTGTTCTAAGTTATGCCATTTACAATGTACATGTTTAGGGTTATGGGAATCATATGGTTAGGGGTCATTGGGGATAATGGTTATAGGGTTAATGGTCATAGGTGTTATTCAAATTAAGAGATATAAGTTAGAATGATTATTAGTGTTAGGGGTTGTACGTTTTAGAGGTTAGGTGTTAGAATTATAAAGGTTAAGGATTAAAATAAAATGTTTATAAGGTAGTTGTTTGAGATTATAAAGGATAGGTAATAGACATTATAAGTTTTATAGGTTGCAATGGTTTTAAGGATAAAAAATTATTGATTGCAAGGATTATAATGGTTAAAGGTTATGAGTTATGAGCATTGACATTTAAGGGTTTAGTTCTTGAGAGTTAGGATCTACTCGAGGTAATGGTTATAGTTTTGAAGTTTGTAAAAGTTAATGGTTATAGTTTTAAGGTTTGTAAAAGTTAGGTGTTATAAAAATTATAATAATTATGTAGGTTATGGTATATGGGTTATATAGGTTAAGGATTATCATTATTTTTGGTTTTAAGGGTTAGAGTTTATAAGGGATTATGGTTTGAGGTGAAGAGGGATATTTCTAAGGGTGATAGGAATTAAGGTTGATACATTATTAGGAGTTATAAGATAAGGTTTATTTGTTATTGGGATATTATAAGGGTAAACAATTATGTGTTATGTCATAGTTTTTAATTTTAAAGATTATAAGAACTACAAGTTAATGGTTATATGATTCACGGTGGAAATTTGGTGGATTTATGTTAGCCTAGGTTTGTTTTTCGTAATTATATGGATTACAAGTTAGAAGTTATATGGGTTATATGGTTTATTCATAGTGTGTTAGTGGTGATAAGGGTTGGGGGTTATGGGTTTTAATGGACAAAAGGTAGACAATAAACATGGTGATAATGGTTATAGTCACAAAACATCATAAGATAATGGGTAATAGATTCTATTGTATTCGTGATATAGGGTTTAAAGTTATAGCTGCTAGAGTGAAATTTTTGGGTTAGAGGTGTTATTGGTTATGGTTTATAAGAGTTTGGGTTTGTGGTGTTTAGACTAGTTATGAGATATTTAAATTATGGGTAAGAAATGATAAGGGTTATAATGATGCCACATGGAGTCGTTAAAGGAGATGCATTATCTATCTCAAGTATCGTTTGTAATCCCTTGAACAAGTCACCTAGTTGGAATTTTAGGAATAGCCACTAATCTTACTTTTCACAAGATGAAGGTTGGGGGACAATCGTTGCTCCCTTCCATCTATAGGATAAAATCCCTCTCCTATAAGAGTGGTGGTTCTTGTTAAAACCTTTGTACCCACTTCTTTAATGTAGAGGTATTCCCACACTGACACAAATTGACCTAGTGCTCAACCCTTGTGTTAGAGGAGCTTTTCCTATACTAACACTTGTTACTAAAAGGCATTTTCTCTTAATTAATCAACTTTTAAAGTTTGTTCTATATGTAAAATGATTTCTACATGGTTGAAATAAAAAATACAATATAAAAATGCATAAAGTAACACTTTTTAAATAACAAATAATTTTTTTCAAATGCAAAAACCCAAAAGTCTTTTCTTCTTTAGCAACAACTAAGATAAATAGAAGATATAACAATTTTGTATTATTAAAAATGAGTAAAGATGAACATATGTGATGTTATAATGAGTGATGGATAAGGGATTGTGTTCACGAACAAACCAAAAGAGGTGGATTAGTGAAGAATGGTGGATTAGTGTAGAATAGAGAAAACAAAATTGAAGACTAAAATGGTTCGTATTAATTTAGGAATATATTGAAACATGTAAAGGCAATGCAAATTATGAGAGGTCCTCCTACTACCAACCAACAATATTTTGAGAGGAATAAAAAATGAAGGATGGGTTAGCCAAAAATAAATTAATGTTGGTCCAACATTAGTAACTACTACAATAGTGGAATTTTGCAAGAATCCATACCCACTAGTAAACATAATTAAATAATTTTGAATGTTTGTCTTAATTTAATAATATACAATTTTATCTTAATATTTTAATTTTGTGTGTATTGTATGATTTGAGAACATATTCTCTTGAACCGAGAATCTTTCATGTTTTTGTTTTGGTTGAGGGGTAAAGAAATATAAATTTAAATAATAACAAATTGTTTTTTTAAAATAAATCATCCATTTTCATCCATCCTCTCTCCTCATGGATTGCTAGGGAAAACATATCTTGATTTCATTTTCTTATACAATGGTCATTATTTTTGTGAAAATGGGTTTTTTGAGTAATTTTTTATCTAAACATAGACGGAGGACCAAGATGCAGAAATAAAATGTGAGCTGGTTATAAGAACTTATTTTCCATAGTTTACCATGGAACAAAGCTTGTTTGAATTGAGTGATTTAAAACCTTCATAAACAAAACATATTATAGAAAAGGTTATCAAGAACTTACTTCAATAGGTTACCATGGGGATTGAGTGGTTCAAAACCTTCATAAACAAAACATATTATAGAAAAGGTTATGGAGAACTTACTTTAGTAGGTTATCATGGAACAAAGCTTGTTTGGATTGAGTGGTTTAAAACCTTCATAAACAAAACATATTGCAAGAAAAAAACAAGATTTGGAGTAAGAGTATGGCTGAAATTTTAAATTTACCTTATTTGTCAAGTGAAAATTTGATGACAGTTATTTGTTAAAAAACAAGAATTGGAGTAAGAGTATGACTGGAATTTCAAATTTAGCTTATTTGTCAAGTGAAATTTTGATGACAGATATTTGTATTTTATACCAGTCATTTTATGTTTAACACAAGTGTCAATTTTTTTTGCAGGTGTCAAATTTTTTTGTTGTTATATACAAACTTGAGTAAGTCATTTAATAGGAGTTACACTCCCACCAAAGTCCAAAGTCACAAGTCCATGGCTTCTCAATCTTGAAAATTTTCAGGTTCGAAATTGAGAAACTTTGGTGGGAATGGAGATTCAAGGAGCTAATCAAATATAATGCAATTTGGTGGTGGCACAATTATCAAGATCAACAAATGAGAAATGTGGATCTACAAGTAGAAGAGGGTTGTTATCAATTTCCAAGGGATTAGCCTCTGGCTTCAATTTCCAAGGGATAAGCCTCTAGCTTCTTGGTGGAAATTGATGGAGACTAGTAAGCAATCCTCACCTAGCTACTCCTCGTCATAATCAGAAACGATGCTCAACTAAATATATATTAGAAATTATGATAGGCACCTTACCCACTGAAACGTCGATTTAACGAGTTTGGATTTTACATGTCAATAAGTGCTAACGTGTAGATTTGATATCTAGCTGTCAAATACATCTTAAAATGAAAAACAAATGGAGATTTCCACAAAATACCAAATTATATAATTGTATGTCATAAAAAACTATAAACACAAAAGGAAAAAAAAAATCTCACACTCACCCATCCAAGAGGTCGATGGTGGATGCCAAGCCTCTTCCTTTATTGATTCCAATAAATGCCTCCCTCCGTCAACCCTGTATGTTATTAGGCATAACCAACATGACATACATACACACTGAAACTACAACAAAGAAGAAATATCACACAATACACACAAACAAAACCATGGGGGGGCATAATTAGAGGAATTATATATTATAATTCCTCTAATTATGCCCCCCTCCCTATAATTCCTCTAATTATGGCCCGCCTCCCACCCTCTATAATTCCTCTAATTATGGCCCGCCTCCCACCCTCTATAGAAACAACAAAGAAGAAATATCACACAATACACACAAACAAAACCATGAGGCTCTCAAATTCACACCACATCACACCAAACATGGCATGAGAAGAGAAGAGACAGAGCTTCGAGATTAATTTTCACAAAAATAATAAGGTGAATACAATCAGAAGAATTCTATAAGTCTTTGTTGTCTACTTCCTCAAACATAATTTTTTTTCGAGCCAAGATTCTTGAATCACATCCCCTACTCATCTATGAGACACAACACTTGGCAGCGTCAAATTTAAATTCGCTTCATTTATTATCTCTTGCATCAATTTGATATGAAGTTTATATAAAAAAATTCAAACGAAATCTTTGTCAATAAAATATCCGCCAACGCATTTGTCAATAAAATATCCGCCAACGCAATAATGCGTTGGTAGGCGAATTCAAAGTTGTGAAGCTTTTTCTTGATTATAATAATCAGACTACTAAGATAGATCTAAAAGTGGTTTCAGAGTTAAAAAAAAAATCAAATAAAATATTGACTAACGCCAAAGCACGTTGTTTTATAAATTTAAAGTTGTGATTTTTTTTTTTGATTATAGGCGTTGTCTTAATTGTTTTAGGTTTTGGTTTTTTATGAATTCACAATTTGTTGTTGTTTAAATTGCATTTATGAATGTAAAAATAGATTCAACATGCTAAAAAATTTCAGAGACAGTCATGTTATACAGAATTAATCACAGATCTAATAATTTCTTTTCAAATTTTGAACAATATTAAACACAAAATATCCCCCAAAAACCAAAACATAAAATAATTCTAAAAATGGTTCTAGATTTCTAAAATAAAAGGATTATCTTTTTTATTTAGAGATTTAATGTTGCTAATTGAAAATTTGTGACAATGATGATCTTTTCATATATTATCTTCGAGTATGGACAACATAACACTATTTTTGGTTTACTTAATTTTATTTCATGTTGTTTAACTGATTAGAAAATATGTGTTAACAAGTTAAGTATCTACCTTATTTGTTATTTATTATGTATGGAGTATTAGGATGTAAATACCAGCATAATTATATTGTATGATTTGTGATCTTGCTCAAACTTTGAACTTTGATAAGGTGTTATATGTTTCCATTTTAAGAAGTAATATGAAAATATAGATTATTAGAATAATTATAATAATTTTTATATTAATTATTAGAATTATTTAATAGTAATAATTTTAATAATTTTTATATTGATTATGATTTTGGTTGTAAAATATAAATGTAAAAGATATCAATACAAACATTATTATATAAATTAATTGATACTATATGATTTGTGATCTTGACTTAACTTTAATAAGAATGTAGTTTTTATAATGACTTTTTTCATTTTAAGAAGAAATATGATAGCACAGAATATTAGAGTATTTTAATTATAATAATATTTTTTTATATTGTTTTATGGACATTTTTAATTTATAAATTTTATTATATTTGAGGTGAACAATTAGAGGTAGCTGATATCGTGGTGATTCTCATAATATATAAAAAGATTTATCATATAATTACAACTCTTTAAATTATATAAAAAAAGAGTTCATCTTTTTGTGGAATGACATGAAATAATGTATTATTTTATAGTTTTACACGAATTAATGGTAATAAAATGTAACATCGCAGTTTGCATTTGATGAGATCAAATAACATGTTTGTGGTACTAATTTTGCCTTTCTCCATACAACTTGTTTGGATGGCCTTTCCATTTCCCTATGCAGACTTGAAGTTTTTTGTACTTTCTAGAGCCAAAAAATCATATTTTTCCAGATATACATGCCTTACAAGTTAGACAACATGCGTATACGCAAGTTGCACCACTACAACCCACGTACATCGAGTTTGGTGCTCAAAATTAAAAATTGTGTCAGGTTTCGATGTCATGTCACAAGATCCATGATCTTTGACCTTCCATATACTGGAAACGTTCTGACTCGGCCCTTCAGTTCCATTTGAAGGATATAAATTGAGCCATATCCAAGTCATGGAAGAGGGAGAGAATTCAACTTTTGAGAGCAAAGATACTTTGGAGAAATTTCACTTCACATTGAGTCTGCGTCCCTTTATCCTTGAAAGTTTGAACACATTGGTCAACCCCTAAGCTCTTCACTCTTTGATGGAGAACCTCATTGTCTCCTTTATATGAGCTTGCCTTTGGTGGAGGATTGAAGTGGTAGAGGCCCAACTAGAAGGAACTTAATTTCTCGGTTTCAAGACGTGCTGACACAAAAATTTGTCACTTGTATACTTCTGTTGATTATTTTAATAGAAATACTCTTTTCTCGTCCAATTGATATCTTGCAAATATTTGAATTATTATTCCATAGGTGTATTTATCATGAGTGTTAATGGATAATGCTATTTTATATGCTAAGTTAGCATATCTCCCTACTATATCTCCCTATTTTATAATGTTATTTTATAATGCTATTTTATATGCTAAGTTAGCATATCTCCTTATGATAAATACACCTATGGAATAATAATTCAAATAAGTTAGCATATCTCCCTACTATATATCGAAAATGTATTAAGTTGGAATCAAAGTGTTGAAGAAATAAAAGAAATAATATGCATATTAAATCAAGCTCAATAATTTAACAGATATCACCTCTAATGGGTTTTTAAGTACCTTTCCGAAAGGCCTACCATTTGGATAGAGTCAACTAGGTGTGCTCTCATTTGTTCAATCACCTGTCTGTAGGGTTTTCTACCCTTCCTTTTTTCCTCGCTGGGGGTTTTCTTTAGGATCTTCAAGAGATTGGTTTTCACCCCGAATCCACCTATTGTACTTGCTAGAATCCCCAATCCTATTTCCTTCCCACTGTTATTATGTGATTCCTCCTAGATATTAGTAGGTTGGTCGTTATTTCATACCATTGTTTCCTATTCTCCATGATCTTTCTTTCGGGTTTTCATCTGCCTTTCATCCTTTTCCACTTCCATCTCATACTCCCCTTTGTCTTGGTCTTCTGTGACTAGGTCCTCTTAGTCTTTCATTTCAAGTTCTCTTTCTTTTGGCTCCCCTAGTTTTTCTTTTGTTTCTCCTTAGTTTTCTTTCGGAAATGGAATCTTTGGGGTATTTGATCAATTAACCTCCTTTTTCTTTGGTTCTTCTCGGGTTTAATCTTCGCTATCTACATTAATTTCCTCCAGGATTTTGAATTTATTTCTATCAGTGCCTGCTTCCTTGGTTATCTAGTTCCCCTGTCTTCACACCCCCTTCTGTTTTCCTTGGATTTTAGTAAAACTTTTCGCGTATGTTCCTTATTGTTGTTTAGTGTCATTTTGCTTTATGTTCATCGGACAATCACGAAACAAGTGACCATGAACATGGCATTTCCTGCACCTGAAGGGGATGTGTTCATAGTCCATCGATTGACTCAACTCATTATCCTGGTAGGATATTGTTACTGCTTCCGAGAGGGCTCCTGCTACATTCATGTAGACATATATGGGCGCACGAGGTGTATTTGGCAGCCTTCGTGATCTCGGATATTTTAATCAATGATCCAAGGGTGTTACCTATGCCTTCCAATGTCTCTATTTCCTAGAATCCTTGAGGTAACGAATATATTCTTATCCAAACCGAGGTTGCCGTGAAGTCTTCATTCTCCGGGGAAAATCTCTCCACCCAGTAACAAAGGTGAAGACTAGTGGAATTGAAAAAATAAGGCCCTTCATCAAGCACCTTATTCCTATCTGAAGGATTAGAAAATATGGTTGTAAAGAAGCCCTTGGATCCTAGCTTTAGATCTTCCTTCCCCTTTACCTTCCATCTGGAGCTCACCCACCTTGTGAGGGCTCTTTTTGATGGCCAAATCCCCATGAATTTTCCTATTAAACCATGGTTCTTAATGTACTGTATGTAGTTACCAATACTGGAAGAAGTAACTTCATACCATGGATTTTTCGTTGTGCGCGTATGACAACCATTCACCATTGTTTTGTCAAATCCAAGACTTTTTTGCTCTGCAGTAATGTCCTTGTTGTCCTTTCCTACACCCCCCATTTTGATATCGTCTTATCGCTTTTGTGCTTTATCCACCACTGCATCCTTGAATTGGGTCGCTCCCTCTGTCCTTTGTCACTGAGATGACCCGAGGACTGAACATTTCCTGACATTTCCACCCCCGACGTCGCCATTTTCAATCGCTTAAGAAAAGTAAATCCCTAACTCGTGAACCTGCAACTCTAACCTGCTTCGCTCTCCCCTCTCTCGTATCAATCTATCAATATGTAATCTTTGTTAGAAGAATCAACAAGAATGATATATTTATTCTCTATATCGTAGCCATAAGTTTAGAACAACATAGGACTTCAATGCATAGACATAGGCTCTATACTTTGGATTTAAGAACAACACTGGTATTTTTTTGACCCATTATAGATAGTGGGATTGATTATATCTTTTACTGTGTATTATTAATAGAATTTGTTTTCTAACTTAAAAAAAATTGTCATCTCAAAAATATATCATTTCATCACGAGATCATTCTTACACTATTAAATTTATATGTAAAATTTATGAACAAATTCAAAGTAAACATGTAAATATAATCAATAAAAATCAATACTATGACTTGAAGATTAAAAGGCTAGTAGTGAAGATTTTCATTTTCATATATCATGCTAATGTAAATGATAACCTCAATGATGACAAAAAAATTAAAAAAGCTAGTAGTGAAGATTTTCCTTTTCATATATCATGAGAATCTAAATAATAATTAAATAGGAAGTACATTAACTATCATAAATAATTTCTAATAAAAATTAATATTAAATAATTATAAAAATAATATTTTATATATTTAAAAATAATATTTTATAAAGTTAAAATTATATTATCCAAATAAAATTAAATATATGAAAAATGAAAACTATGAAATATTTTATAAAAAATATAAAACATAAATAATTAATTAGAAAATATAAATCTAGATATCTATACTTTAAAACAACCACACCCATGATAATGATTAATCTTTTATTATCATTAATTCTTGGAACACTATAAAAAAGTTCATGCCTATTTTAAATTTAAAAAATTGTAATTATATTATAAAACATTTAGATATTATGAGAATGGCAAGGCATGCTGCTCTCTAACTCAAATATAAACGTTATGACGTGCCATGTAATATTTTAATTTAAAGAACTGTAATTATATTATAAATCTTTTATATATCATGAAAATGGCGAGGGCATCAGCTATCAGCTACCTCCAATTACTGTGCACCTTAAATATAATCGTTAAATATATCCGTTGGGGTTTCCTCCAATTACTGTGCACCTTAAATATAATCGTTGAATATATCCGTTGAGGTTTGTATACGATGACGTGGTATGGAATATTTTATGATTTGTTTATTGACATAGAGTTATCTTAGTCATAACAACTACATTTCAAATCACAATAACCATCATCATCTTTGATGTTGATGGTGTAAGTGAAAGTTTGGACTCTAGAAAAAAAATTGGCACGACGTTAATATACTATCACAATGTTATAATAATAATAATAATCTATGTTTATGGTAGCCATTAGGTTAGATGCTAAAGTCTACAGAGGTGTACATACCCTAATCTATGTTTATGGTAGTCATTAGAACTGGTGACTTCTTAAAAGGAAATACATGTTCTTAATCATTAGATTCATTCAAGTTATACAATAGAAACGAAAAATAGAAGTCTTATATAATTATAACAATATAAATAAAAAGTGAAACAGTTAATCCAAAATGATTTAGAATAACATCTAATATCCCATATTATGGAAAGAAGAAAATTCCATGTGAATTGAATGAAGAAGAAGATAAATATTAATATATAACAAAATATCAACATAAATATAAATATATATGTTAATATAATAAAATTTACAAATTATAAATATCCACAAAATAATATAAAAATTATTAAAATCATTAATATTATAATTATTAAAATATTATAATTATTAAAATATTATAATTATCCATATTATGGTATTTTTCTTAAAATGAAAACAGTGAAGATTACAATATATATGTTATGTTAGTATAATAAAATTTACAAATTTTAAATATCCACAAAATAATATAATAATTATTAAAATCATTAATATTATAATTATTAAAATATCTTAATTATCCATATTATGGTATTTTTCTTAAAATGAAAACAGTGAAGATTATCACCTTATTAAAGTAAGAGTAAAATCACAAATCACAATTTTAATTTGTATAATAATCTTCATAATTACACCTCTTATATAACTAATTCGCAACAAAATCCTAGTCAATATAGAACAACAATACCCCATCATATTCGACACAATTCTACTCATATTAAAAATAATATTCCATCATTAAATATTCAATACACTTCCATTCATTAAATAACGTTGATACTTAACCCTGTTAAAACATATTTTCCTACGACTCAAACAAAATGAATTAAAACTAACTAAACCAAGAAAGAGCTTCACAACCTTGAATTTGTGAAACAACGCACTTTCGGGTTGGCAGATATTTTATTTGAAATTTTAAATGTGTCCAGCGTTGCCTCTCATCGATGAGTAGGGCATGGGATGTATATAATTCTTCTGATTGTATTCACCTTGTTATATTTGTGCAAATTAATCTCTTGCCCGTGAGTTCTGCCTCTTCTCCTCTCAAGCTGCCTTTGGTGTGATGTGGTGTGAGTTAGAGCACTCCATGTTTTTGTTTGTGTGTAGTGTGTGATGTGTCTTCTCTGTTGTAGTTTTAGTGTGTATGTCATGTTGGTTCTCTGTTGTAGTTTCAGTGTGTATGTCATGTTGGTTATGCTTGATAACAGAGAGGGTGGACAGAGGGAGGCATTTCTTGGAATAAACAGAGACATAGGTGGTGGACAGAGGGAGGCATTTCTTGGAATGAACATAGACAGAGTAAGAGTTTAGTTCGATTCTTTGATTCGTTTCTTCAATTTCTTTATTGTCCTTTTCCTCCTCTGTTCTGTAACATACATTGTATGCTCTGTCTTTTACTACCCAGTCAATCACGAAATTTATCTTTTCAATGTCTGCATTGTTTCAGTGTATATATCTTATTGGTTATGCCTTATAACATTTAAACTCCAAAATTTTCCATGACTCTGGCAATGATTCCTATGAGAGAAGTGGACAAGGAAGAGAAGTCTTTAGCAAGTCTCATGTGACATTTACAGTTTGCCAGGGGAGGTTGGAGTACTCAATTTGATTGATATATGACACCAAGGAGAAATAGTTATGGCAATGGATCTTAGCATATTCTTATACAACATTGCATTCATAATGCTACTTATCTAGCAGGTATAAAGTGAAAATTAGGAATCTGCGATATAGTTGGTAGTGGTGTTGCTTTCAAAAAGATATAGATTGAAAGTATACCATATCCTTTGGAAAAGGCTTGGCAGTTAATGTCCAAAGAGTTGCACTTAAAATTTGATTGCCCCAAAAGTGAATGGGATCTCCGGACACAATCTATTTGAATTTTGGACCTTCCATTTAGATAGAGACCAGAATGGTGGAATTATTTTTCTTTAAGGAAAGGGAATAACCTAGAAGGCTTTAGATACAGGGGAAGCAACTAGTAGATGAACCTCGTTCCATTAAGCAACTCGACCTAGTAATATAAGAGGTGCGATATCGTCACTGGAGATTTCTTTCGGAGTTGCTATACACCCGCTACTAACCAGAATTATTGCTTCCAAAAATTGGTTACTTTGGAAATTTGTAAATCTTTGTCAAAGAGGGCCATGATGCTAAAAAGTGTAAGACATGCCATGATGCCATGATTGCTATAAATCTTGCTCTTCCTTTAAGACCCGAGGTATTTGGTTGGTTGGTGCTTAGTAACAACTCATCGATTTAAGATGAGCTCCGCAACTCAAGTCCAACTAATGGTGAATATGCAATTTTCCACCAAATAGAAACAGTAAAACATGAGTTTTGGGATTGTAACTTTGCCAAAGTATTTAATATTAGGTTGCCACTGAGTTTGTCATTCTCTTTGTCACCCTCGTGCAGTGCAAAGGGCTCATTCTTGGGGACACAGAGTGATGGCCAAACAGTCTAGAAGAAATGCTTGGAATGCCATATGATTTACAAGCATCTGTCATGGAAATGACAAGGACTCATTCTTGGGGACACAGAGTAATGGCCAAACAGTCTAGAAGAACTGTGCTTCGAATGCCATATGATTTACAAGCATCTGTCATAAATGCCACCTCCTTCCATTCGGAAGAGGTTGCACCATTTAAATTAGAGTCAGAAGCCCATTTTTCAGCCAAAACTGTCATGCTTAGAAAACATGTAAGCTCTCTTAAGTTCAAGGCCAAGGAGGACGATGTTGGCTCTCGTTGCCTATATAGGAAGGGTTACTCTGTATTATGATATAATCACATCGTGGCTCAATGTTGTATGATTATTGACGTATTATGTATTGTTTAACAATGAAAGATAAGACCATTTTAAAAAAAGGAAAAAACCCAACCATATGTGCATTTTTGCAAGAACAAAAATATCATAAAGCATGTTAACAGTGAACTAAAACAATGAAACATTCTAACAACATAAAATGTACTAATAGAGACGTAAACCAAAATAAAACCTTAATATAGGTTAATGCAACAATGATAAAAAGGCATAATGATGATCCCAATGCATATTTCATTTTCTCAAACAAGATGATCACAATGCATATTTCATTTTCTCAAACAAGTTCACCAGTAAGGGAAAGATACCATATTTATAATATTTTTATAATCTAAAGAGTTACCAGGAAAATCTTCTCGTGTGACTTCAACTTAACTAATTTCAAGATTTAGCAACATTCCCTAGCATGGTAAATGACTTGTAAGATAAATTTATTCTAACCTGTAAGTCGACCTACACTGCAAGAGGAATACCGCCTGACCTGTGAGCCAACTTATGAGACAAATTTAGTAGAAAGACCATACTAAAGGATATGCAGTTTCTCCAACCCCACCATTATCATTCAATAACGAAGCTGCCAAGTGGTTATTACCCATTTTCTAACCTGAAAAGTGCCCCCCACAACTCAGAATCCAAGAAAAGCACCATACCCACATCCATATATGCACACAGAACAGTGCCCTGGAACAGAAGGCTCTAGTCCTGGTCATTTTCTTTTCAAAGCATAGCACATCCACATTCTGAATGTGCAAAAAATAGTTTCGTAGCACAAAAAAGACCCCACCATATTTCTTGCCATTTTAATGCACAGAAGCCACAAACCTGGTCATTATATGCCGCAAAGAACTCCAGATGCAACACGCCTGCATTTGTAAATTCGCAGCAGAGAAAACGTCAAAAAAGGCTTCAAGCCTGCTTTTTCTAAAAAAAAACTTCAAGCCTGCTCTTTTTCACAAATAGCTTCACCCCTGCTTTTTTCTGAAAAAAATTCGATCCTGCATTATCCCAAAAATAAACGCAGAGAAAACGTCAAAAAAGGCTTCAAGCCTGCTTTTTCTTAAAAAGCTTCAAGCCTGCTCTTTTTCACAAACAAAAGCTTCACTCCTGCTTTTTTTTGAAAAAACTTCGATCCTGCTTTATCCCCAAAAAAGCTTCGGTGCACCCATACTATCCGTTGAAGGAAGTGGAAGTGGGACACACCTATATATATCTCAAATCTATAGAAACGGTTAAATTTTCAAGAAATTTTCCTCTATCTACAATGTATGTGTCTCTCTGGCTGGGCGTCTCAGTCTGAGTCCCAAGACTGTCTGTCTATTTGTGGGCTTTAATGTCTTGCATCTGCATGTGATGGACTTGGACATGCTCTGCTCTGTTATGCTTTGGATTTGGACATGCTTTGCTATCCTCTGGATTTGGACATATTCTGCTATGCTCTGGAACACGATTGAGCTGCTCGAACATCCTTTTCTCTCACAGAGATCAATGCTCTTTGCACATAATGGTATGTATTGTTGGTTTCTCTGTATTCATTTACAATGGTATGTACTGCTTCCTTCTTTTATTCGTTTAGAGATCTCATCTGCTCTACCCAGCACAAACATTATCACTATTGGTTTCACAAATCCAGCTCACCAATTATATAGGTAATCCTCCTCCGCCATATTGTACCCAACTGCAAAATAGTCTAGGCTCATCCGATTTTGGGTTACTAGGTAAATGCTCATAGAAGGTTACTTCGGCTCCCAAATGTTATGACGGGTAATGTTACGAACATACAACCTACAACTTCATCATTACTATAATGCCTTGCTCACCTCTTCCACACTCATTTACACTACTTTTACACGGGTGATCAATTTCGCGATGATCATCCACCAACGTAAAACTATTTTGCAGCACCTATATTTTAGAAAACTGGGAGAGTTAAATCTCCAAAATGTAAGCACTCCACTAGCATTGTTTGGACCTAAAGTCACTTGCAGTGGATATAAGGCAAGTGAGGTTGTCTACTTTGTAGTCATTGTATGAAGGGATGCGTCCATCTCTGTGAGAAATTCTCTGGATCAAGTCGGCCCAGACCCGTGTAAAATCTTTTCAAACGCTTCTTTTCCCCGACCAAAAAGCTTCATCGCACTCGATGGCTAAACAAACATAGGACAAACAAAGTCGTTTTACAACGTTTTCAAGTTTGAGGATTCCCTTTTTAAATCAAGCTTCCCCTTCTTTTATTTATGGAGTTGCCAATTTGGACCTTTATAATAGATTTTGGAGTTTAAATGTTATAGACGCTTGCACTATAACAAAATTTGAAGTTTAAATGTTATGGAGGGCTTGTACTTGCAGAAGAGTTTGGAATTTGTCATTATGTTTGAGTTTTGATCATGTCAACTAATTGGTTACATTTTCCTCCCTCCTGCCTTGTTATTTTCTTTAATTACTTTTTTTTTTAATATACTATATTGTTATGTCCTATAGTTTACATTATATGTTTTGGTTTCTATTTTCTTTTTATTAATTTCTTTTATTTTATTTTCATTAATTTCTTTGCCATCTATTGTGATATTCTTAAATTTCAGTAAGGTTATCTTGCTGTCAACCAATGGTCAGTTCATACTCCAGAGCAAACTCAACCACACAACCTTTCCAAAAAAATGGTCGATATCCAAAGCATACATTCAATTGACAGACTGGAACAAATGTTTTCCACATTTCCCAAATGGTCTTTAATCCAATCCAACTTGTAACATCCCGCTCTGGCACATTGAGAAAACTTATTCTTTGAGAACACTTGCTCTCAGGTGATCCAAACTATTATGATATTAAAACATTTGTCCTTGATTATGATGCATTATGGTAGATGACATGATGTTTTGTTGCTTTGACATAGACAGGTGCTATTGACTCGGTTTTACTGAGTGTGCGGGGTTTTGGACCTTGAGGATGCAGGGGCATCGACGGAACCACTTGGACTCTGGATCGATTCAGGGAGTGTGCTATTGGGGTTTGATGGTTTTACTGTGATTTTAGTACGTTTGATTAGATGATATGATGTGGACATGTCTGACATGATTGTTTATGATGCAGGCTGNAGAGGTTGAGGGAGAGGTGTTGACAACAGCCCTGCCACAGCCTACAAGCACTCTCGCTGTGGCTCGAACTGTAGGTTAACGATTACCTAGTTAGAGAGGACCCACGATGCCATGAGGGCAGACTGCGATAGTCACTCACGATGATTCTAAGGGGCGCGCAATAAGGCGGGGGTCTTATTCCTTAGAAGCCCTTAGTCTTCCACAAGTTCACCTGGCGGAGTGTTGACCTCAGGTGTTATTGATGTCTACCAATCAGTCAAGGAGCGAGTGACACCCTTGGAGCACATGGTGCATCCTGAAGGGCACGTTGTGCAAAAGAAACAAAAGAAGCAAGTGGCACCCTTGGAGCATGTGGTGCATCCTGAAGGGCACATCGCGCAAAAGAAACAAACGAGGCGAGTGGCACCCTTGGAGCACGTGGTGTGTCCTGAAGGGAACGTCGCGTGGATGATGATGAAGGAACAAACCTAGATGGCACTAAGACATTTAACACCTTAAGAAATTCTTAAACAACTTCCCTAATTAAATGTCTCCGAGTTTAGAATCTAAGGCCTAAGTCTAAAACTTCTTTAGGGGTAAAATTTTGTCTAACCTTTAAAAAAATAAAATACCCTATTAAAATAATAATAATAATAATAACAATAAAATAAAAATTAAACTAAAAACCACTTAGTAATAGTTTTAGTCTTCATAAAAATTTTGTTGTAAAATGAAGAGAGTAAGAATTTAATTCAAATCAGTGGATTTAAAATTGTAAAGAAGAATTTAATTGTTTAACTTGTGAAAGTGTAAAAGATATTAAATTCTTAATAAAAAGGAAAAGAGGTTAATTTGCGCAACTGCCATTNCATTTTTAGGGAAAGTATTTAAACCTGTAAGGGAATCTAGGGACACCTAGGAGTAAAAATAGGAGCAACTCTAGGTGGGTGAGGGAAATGAGGCAATTATTAATTTAACGGAAATAATTAATGGAGGAAAGTGGGGAATGGATGCCACTTGTACGAAGGAAAATTTTTGGAACTTTTTATTTAAAAATTAAAATTTAATGAGATTTGAGAAAGAATGGAAGTGTTAAAATGATATAAAAGAAAGAGAGGAGAAGGAAGAAGGGGGAAGGATCGACTGTTAGCGTAACGATATGCTGCCGGATTTGTGACTTGACTGATTACTTGTGGGGAGTTGGGATTTCCTAGCTCGGATAGGAGTGGTAGCTCGGCCTTGCGAGGTGAGCTGGGAGCTAGATGTACCATTTGGATAGAGTGTGGCTCCTTTGCGGCTCAGGGGGCTAAGGGGGATGCAGAGTACCCCTAGCGTTGGCTGGGAGGTACCGGTGAGGTCACGGTGGTCAGCGAGCGAGAGTAGCACGAAGCTTAAGTGCGGGATAGCGTCTTCGGGTTATTCGTCGTCGGTCACAG
>SNQJ01S0103319.1:30396-45290 GCA_010110895.2 Picea sitchensis
TATACACCCCTCTCTCCATCTCTCTCTCCCCGCTCTAGTAATCTCTTCTCTTTCCCTCTCCCACTATACCCCACTCACCCCCCTCTCTATATTTACCTCTCTCTCTTCTTCCATCTTTCTCCCTCTCATTCTCTACCTATTTACTGCTCTCTATACCTCTCTCCTCTTCCTCACCCCTCTCACTCTATTTCCTTCTCTCTACCTATGCATAAGATAAAAATACCCAAACCAATACAGTCCACTCCCTGACTCGATCTGGAGTCCAAGGAGGTCTATTGATGTCAGTGGCATCTTCAATCTGTCAAGTGTCTTGCACACTCAGAGGAAACTCGTTAATAGAATATGTCAATACATCGATATCAAATAAAATAACATCATAATCATCAACATCATCATAAGAATCCATAAGCGAACAAACAACCATATACTAAAACTGGATCACTTGCACGCAAGTGTCCTCAAAGAATAAGTCAAATCATGTGCATGCAAGAGTGGGATGTTACACGATGAAAGTTTTCTATGGGAAGGATTAAGAGGTTTCAAGCAAATAATTACAACTTTCAAAGAAAGAAACATAAAAACTCTTTGAATGCAGTTACAAGCTAAAAAAAGAACAACCCAAAGATTTATAATGCAAAATTCTTTTCATTTGATTCAATGAAATGCGATATGAAAAAAAAATCAATGTTTCACAACTTTCAAATGAGATGAAAGAAATCAATGTTCAAAACAAAAAAATGAATCAAAAAGGAATCAAACAAAGAGCAATAAAAAAAATGACGAGAATTGAGAGAAACCAAGTGTGAGATAACTTGTTCAATAAAGGACTCAAAAGGTCGACATGTACGCAAAGAACAAAAAATGTTAGAATGATTCCAACATATGTTTAGACAAGAACCCAAACAATGAAAAAGAGAGAGATAATCACTCAACAATCCTTAAAGTTGAGCAACGAGAAAGAGCATTCAAAGCTAGGTTGTGGTAAACAAGAGAGTCTTCAATCATTCAAAACCTGAGACGTTTTGAAGATGATCACAAAGAGACTCAAAACTAATCAACCTTTTCAAATCCTATTTGATGAAAACTCCTAAACAATCAAGCAATCTAAAATCTTTACGAGATGAATATCAGACAAGTTGAAAGGCAGGATGCACCAAGGGGTTTTATTAACCCAAGGGGATCACAACTACGAGAAAATAGAAGACTCAAAGAAGGAAATGAAATGAGTAATAAATTTCAAATTATTAATCAAACAAATTCTAATACCAATCAAGATATTTTGGGCTAAATTCCTCTCAAAAGAACATTGATAAGAACTAAGCAAAAATAGGAAAAAAAACCAAAAAAGGGAGTCTGGCGCCCCTGTTCTCAAAGAGACAGAGCGTTATGGCACACCATAGGAGTATTAGGGGGAGTTTAAATCAGATAATGGTGGCCATGTATGCATTGGAGGGGAGCACCAGTCAGGCTAATGGCGCCTTGGTGTGAATTGCAGGGGAGTTCCAGATTCTGAAAAAGCTCAAAAAGTGGCTTCCACAAGCTCAAAATCAGCGGAGACTCAGTCAATGGATTTGTAAACTCTTCAATGAGGAAGAGGGAAGGGTAAATAGATCCAAAAGAATCATCAAACAATCAATATCTAATCACAAGTAAATTATTTAAGAAAAAAAAGAGGAAAAACTAGTCAAAGTCCTTTCCTAGTGGAGTCGCCATTTTTGTTGTTGTGAGAAATCTTACCTTGCGGATAGGCTAAGCTCTCCTTTGGACCAATACCCTAATATTTGGTCCAAATATAGAAGATAACAAGTGGTTACTACTTTCCCTATATATCTAAGTTAAACAATCAAGTGAGAGAGAAGAAGAATGATATGGTGTACCTTGTTGCGATGTTCGTCCTCGTTGCTCCAATCCCGATGCTTGATCTCCAAGCTCCTCAATGTGATTGAAACCTTGAAAAGACTATAAAATGAACAATTCCTCCTAATCTAGATGATTATATAAAGAATATATATCTATGAATACTGAAATGACAATATAAAAGCATATTTAAAAGACAAAAACTTGAAGGGAATATGCCAAGTTGATTATTAATTGGAAAGCCAAAAGAGGCACTTACAAAGAATGATTGATGATGCAACACTTATCCAAGCTATCCTCATCCATCCATTGTATGAATCTTGACATAAAAATGTAGATGCTTCCTCCAGAATCAAATTTTTGATACCTCAATTTCCCCCCCTTCACCATGGAAATCCCTCATTATATAGGATTTGGAGGCTTAACCGCCATGGTGAATATGACTCACTAGATCCACTATATTGGGATCTCCAAAAATTTTAGGGAGAAAATATCTCTCAAGGATTTTAGGGAGAAAATATCTCTCAAGTGTTTTAAGGAGGAAATACCTCTCAATATTCACCAAATTAGGATTTTGGTTTGAGAAAATCTCTCAACCATCCATGAGATTCTCAACTTCTCCTTGAGATTAGGAAACTAAATGCGAGGTGGATTCTCACACTAAATCAATTTCATTTTTATGAATAATAAAGAATAATTAATGTGAACATAGTATTTTGACCTTCATATGATATATTTATCCACCGCATTGACTAGGGATTGTGAAAAATGTTCTTTCATGGTGTCAAGTTGTTGTGACACTTAGTAAAGTGCATGAGACACTTAGTAAGGTGCATACGACACTTTGAAAAAGTTCATGTGACACTTAGTAAGGTTCATATGAAACTTTTATAAAGTGCATGTGACACTTAATAAGGTGAATACGACACTTTGACAAAGTGCATGCGACACTTAGTAAGGTGCATACAACACTTTACTACACTTAAGCGTAAATAGGTGTGACACTTAAGTGTGACATTTTGGTGTGTAACAAGGAGATAAGATGGAAGAACATGGAAGGACAGAGCAAAAATTCATTATTTTCAAGAGGATGCTCCTAGGAAAGAAATAGATCTAATTCCTCAAGTGAAATATATAATTCTAAGGGAATATCTAAATCTCCAGGAAAGTTTGTAAAGGTATGTTGGAGATGTGGAAAAAATGGGCACTTTAGGAAGAAATGTAGATCCAAAAGCATTGAGAAAGTGAAGGGATTTAAAGGTGCTCCCTCTACAGAAGAAAATACCTCCAAGGAAGAAGGAGGAGATGTGTACTTGTCTTATTCAAGCAAACATGTAGATCATGAGGCATGGCTGGTTGACTCAGGTGCACCCTTTAATATGACTACCCATAGGGAGTGGTTGTGTGAATATGAAATGTATGATGAAGGTAATTTTTTCCTAGGTGATGACTTGACAACCAAAATCATAGGAAGAGGAAAATTCTAGTTTAGGCTCATAGATGGAAGGATCAAAACACTACCCGGTGTTCTGCACAACCCAATATTGGTCAGAAGTTTTTTTTTTTAAGAAAAATGGACAATGCAGGGGTAAAAACAGTATTTGAAAAAGAAACCTGCAGTATGGTTCAAGGAGAAATGTTTTTTCTAAAGGGAGTTCAGATTGGAACTCTATATAATCTGAAAGGAAGAACTAATAGTGATCTATTAGTGATGGGTGTACTAGTTCCATTGTTCATGATATTGGAGCGGAAGAAGAAAAAACTCCTACAGTCTCTAGAGAAAAAGTTATGTTGTGGCATCAAAGAATGGGTGTTACAGAATGTTTCATCTTTGGAAATATGAAACCTTCCTTGGATTAATATACCCCTATACAAAGACATAAACACTGAAAGTGGACATTAACATCCCTTTGAACTCATTTTAACCAATCAGAAAGAGAGAGGGAGAAAGAGCATGATGTACCCTTTTACGAAGTTTGTCCTTGAAGAAAATAGGCCAAGTATATTCAATGAGGACCAAAAATAGAATACTTAAATACCACGATTGATGCTTCACCAACATATCCAAGCTATCCTCATCTAGCCCTTGCACGAATATGCCAAGATCAAAATGATGATACTCTGACTGATTAATTCTCCTGTTCACCTTCGAAAGCCCTCAATATATAGGCTTGAGAGGCACAACCACCATGATAAAATGAATTATATGGTTGAATATATGTCTCCTTAAGGTTTGTATCAGATCCTAATGTGAATCCATAGCATGAGGGTTGAACATAACCAACCCCATCTTGAGAGAGTTGGCCCATAGAATAAGGTGGAGGACATCCCCCATTTTCCCTCAATAAGAATGAAGCTCCCCCAGAGTGAGCGATAGGGTGTCATACTAATAATGGATCTCCTATAAAATGGTAGAGGGGGCACCATGGCCCTCTCCCAACATGGCTAGGGGGGTGCCACCCTTCATAAATTCTAAAAAATAGGTCGATTTTTCCAAGAAAAAGGTGTGTTTTGACCTTGAAATGATGGGTTTCTTCTTCCAATATTACTTAGGGGCCATGGACAACTATTTTCATGGTTTCAAGGGGTGGAGACACCTAAAAAATTGAATGTTACACTTGGGAAGCTTCATACGACACTTGCGGTAATACATACGTCACTTTGCGACACTTAGGGTGTGAAACAGAAATGTGACATTTTGATGTGTAACACTAGGGAATATCAGAGAGAGGGGTCTTCAACTACTACATGGTAAAGGTATGGTTGAAGGTATGTGTAACTTCTCTCTGGATTATGACTTTTGTGAACATTGTGTATATGGGAAGCATAATCAGGTAAGATTCCCCTCTGGTGCAATGAGGGAAGATTTTTTTTTACAGCTAGTTCCACTACAAGGAAAAGACCTTTTAGCGGAGGTTATAACAGAGGTTTCTATTGTTATAAAATTAGAAAAAAAATTCAAAAAAACCTTCGCAACAACATCTGTCATCGATAAAAGATGTTTTTGCGGATACTATAATGGAAGTTGATTATAACTAAAAAAATCTAGGCGGGCGAAGGTGTTAGAGGATGTTTACAAATCGATGTGTTTATATAAGGCACAAGCATTGGTGCGTACATACACCTACAACACTGGTGTTGTACACTTAATGCCAAACACTGGGGTAGTAAAATATGAAAGCATCAGGGCAGTAAAATATTTAAGCATCGGGGCATTTGTCTTATAAGCACTGGGGCTTTAACATCAAAATGCACCAGGAGAGTTAAAAATAATTAAGCACTAGGGATTTCTGCATAGAACACATAGGTGCATTATTAATAAGAAGGCATCGATGTTGTATAAAATAATATGCACTGGTGCGTTATAGGGAAAAATTCCCCGGTGCATTAAAAATCGAAAGAATCGATGCTTTGTAGTAACAAACAAGCCCCGGTTCTTATCAATAACACAATATCTCTAGTGTGTATCTATAACACATGCATAGGTGCTTCGTATAATATTAATGTACCGATGGACAAATTTTTAATATAATTTTGTGGTATTAAAGTAATATTGAAACCATTTCTAATTGATTACATAAAGGCACCGGTGTGAATTTCATATGAAACACACTGGTGAGTTTTAATATTAAACACGTCGATGAGATTAATAATTAAAATACACCGAGAAACATCGACCCGTGATAGTGCAATTATTGTTATTTTTTAATTCCATTATTTATCAAAAAATTTACATATATCTTATAGTTTGATTAGTGAATTTGGATATGATGTTTGGATTAATTTGTTATATCATCATATTTTGCATCTCTTCATTATAATATTTAGTCATCCATATATTTAATCAGTGATATAATATTTCACAATGACATTGGACAACACAATAGAATAAATTAAAACATATTTTATTATATGAATAAGAGGGTCTTTGTCATAAAAAATGGGACACTTATCAGTAATCCCTTCTCTTTCAATTGGGACACTATGTCCATTACATTAAATAAAAAGGTGTTATTTTCACAGACAATTATTTCAAAAAAATACAATTGCAGCTTGCATTGATATCTAAATATATTGGTCATCATTCTTCACTGGAATTGTTGTTAGTGCTCGAGCTACTTCCATGCCTTGGGTTACTTTGTTGAATGTTTGGTTGATTGTCTCAATTGTTTTCTTCTTCTTGAAGTTCCATCTACAAACATAAAAATAAATTGTAATGAGTCTATCTACATTGGTGAGAATAATGAAAATTGAAATAAATAATATACATGAATGTAAATTGAAAAACAACGTACCTCCAAAGTAAGTGACTCATGAATCATACACATATGTTCAAAATAAAATCTCATGCATTGTTTCAACAATTATTTTGATGGCTCAGTTACATACTTTGTTTCCTGCGAGTTTTTACCCCATAATAAATCATAGATTTAATATAAAGTATTATTTTTTTTTTCATTAATTATAAAATGATAGAAGTTAAACAACATAGATTATACTTACAAATTTGAAAATTAATTTTTGATATGCCAACATATACTCAAAACCCTTAATTAACCCAATGTCAATAAATTTTTCTGATGGCTCTTCGTTGTATGCTAGCACCTGTTTGAATACATTCAAGGATGATTGTTGTAAAACACTTAAAAATATACTTAAGTTGTTATAAGGAAATACAAATTAATCATAAACTTTGTCATCAACCATTTTCTTCATTGTCATACAGTTTTATGTGCATAATGAGTTACATTTTCTTTTCATTTCTCTAAGAGAATATTTGAAAATTAATATTTAATGTATGAGTAATTATTTGTACCTAATAGAAAAATTCAATGATTACATACATTTGAAGTACCTTTTTGTTGAGATAGCTCCTCTTGTGATGCAATTATGTCTAATTCTTTGACCATCTCCTTGTACACTTTTTTGGACATTCCTACTAGCATATTTCAGATATCCGCTCATTGGTCCTCTAAGATTTTCATAATTTTCGTGAAAAAATAACATGACAATAAAATATTTTTATATTGATATATGAAAACTAAATATCATAAAATTGATATATTAATAAATAAATACTTTGTAATATATATATATATTCTAAAAAGTGTTTTTAGGACTATTACTTTTTGAATGATTCTTTTTTTTGTTGTTGTATATTTTTTCTATTGCAATTTTGACAGGTCTCATTGACCATTTCTCTGGAAATGCTTCTTGTAGTTAAAATATAACCTGGTTCTTGGAATCATTGGATTGACTTCTATATTGTAAGTGGAAAGTACATCTATACATTCATTCCACTATATCCCTCATAGTTATGTAAAAAAAAATCGCCCTTTGATTAATCCCCAACACCACTCTATATGAACTAAATAACAATTCATCATCATTTACATCTCCTATATTAATTAATTTAGTTTTGTTATGATGACATTTTGTTCCCTCGTTGTTGGTTCCTGTAGAACATTAAACATATGTGAATTAATATATTGTTTGAAACATGCCATCTAATATTCCTAAGTGCATTATTAATGAAAATTCATAAAAAAAATCAGATTGAATAATATTTTTTCATTCACATGATTCATCCCTCTAAAAAATTTCCATCAAGCTTTTACGCTCTTCTACACTTAGATCAGAAATAATCTTATCGAGCTTCCTCATCTTTTGGCCCTGCATGACACACACTAAACAATACATATTAGTTAAACTTACATATAGTTCAACCATATTAATTTTGTATAGAATTTACAGAGAACTTTTTTTTATTTACGGATGTGTCATCATTGTGTCGACAAAAACTTTCTTTTTTGAACTCTTCTCACTCATATTCTATCAATATACAACCTGTATCATTCAATAAAAAAATTATTAAATATATTTTATAAATAAATCACATAATTCTCAGCGAAAAAAATCATTGTAACTGATGCGCTTTTTATATACAAAGCATTGGTGCATTTATTACATAAAATGCACCTGGGATTTCCATACAAGAACATGCATTAAAGAGTTCAATTTATTTTTTTAAGTATTTTGAATTACAACAGTGTGATATATATAGAAGACATCACAACGACTACCGTAGAAAATGAAACATAGAAAAAAAAATTAAACATTCATAAAAAAAAAACAATAGAAAAATTACATACTGATGAAAATAAAAAATTTAAAAAATAAAAAAATTATGTGACACCATTTTCTGTGTTGTTTAGATGAGAACATTGGTGATATTTGTTTTTTGCACCATATTTTTTAAATTAAAAAATATATATATTTCTTTATCGTTGTTTTCCTTATACATAAACGCACTGGTGCGTTTTTGTTGAAATGGCACACCAGAAAATCAGAAAACATTTTTTTTTTAAATGTCAAATTGGAAACCATTTTTTTTTTCAAGGAAGAGGGTCAACTGTGTTTGGGATCCTATGCAATAAGTGGTCCGTTTGTATCACATTCTAAACACTTATATATAGAAAAACAAACCCATTAGATCTAAAATACCTAAAATGAAAAGCCCCAATTATGAAGTGATAGAGGGAGTTAAATCCTAGGGTGAAATTTTGCATTCACGTAAGCAAAACAAACAAGCGTTTAAAGTAAGTATGATTTTTTTATTTTTTTGAATGTAGGGTTTTGAGTGAATCACCATACCCTTCAAATCCTCATTTTATGAATATTTATATTGTTCCAAAGTATTCTTCTCCTCCATAGTGCTCCCCGGTATGTCTTTCTTCCAAATCTATCTTCTGTAAATTTTGGCAAAAAAATGAAAATATTGAATACCTTCTTAATATTAATTTTTTTTTATGAAAAGAGTTTAGAGTGAATCACCATACCCTTCAAATTCTCATATTCTAAATAATACTTTGGTTCCAAGTATTATGCTCCTCCATAGTGTTCCTCCATATGTCTCTCTTGCAAGTCTCTCCCCTGCAAAGTTTTGCAAAATAATGAAATAGTGATTAGTTTTTTAGTATTTAAATGACTTTATGAAATTTGATTCCTGCTCTTTTTTTAATTGTTTAAAAAAATCACTTTTTTTTTTTAACTTTTTTGGCACGACGATGCATTTATGTAAGACGCACCGATGTGGACATATTACATTATGCATTGGTGCATCCATATTATTTGACACACCAACAACATATAATTGTTTTTGATTAAAAAACACTCAAAACACGGTCTAGTTGATTTTTCAACACACATGTGTTTATTGTTAATATGCGCACTAGTGCGTTTGTCTTCTATAAGTGCATCATGATGATTTTAGAGTTATTTGAACTTTTATTTGGACATAAAATAATATATTCATCTCAAATTATCTTTTAGGATGAATTCAGATGACTTGCAATACTTCAGTATACATTTTACATTTTATGTCTCCTTATTCTTAAAAAATGGTCTCAAAACTTTATTAAAACTCATATTGTGGTATAGTCCTCGAAATTTATTTTAGATATGTACAAGAAAATTTATTGCTAATTTTGCTTAAATGTAGGGAGAAAACCTTATTATATGATCAAATGGCCAATCCTTCAAATTCCATCCCATTCCATATTGTTCAAATTCCATCGCGGAGTTCTCCCTATCCATGTCAATCTGAATAAAAATGTATCCAAATTTGTAGTATCCTGATTCATAATCAAGTTCACATGTAGAAAATATTCCAGTACTGGTTTAAAAACATCGAAAGGTATTATCATGAGAAACATACCGCAAGTAGTTGGTAGATGAAAATGGATAGCCACTTTACCCTTCCAATAGTGGAATTCCATCTTCTAGCCACGATCCTTGGTCAATGATTGTAATGATTTTTTGGTACAATGTAATTTGAAAAAACAAATTATTGCATTGTTCTTACTAATACCATCGATGTACTAATGTTCAATATTTTTAAATTAGGATTCTTCTGATGATGAGTGACCTACCTACCATATTCCATTGCACCCCACAACAATGTCAACCCGAGAGAAGGATGCAATGAGAGCACAACTCGGAGAGGAAGTGTACCAAGAATGGTTGAATTGACCACCTATTCAATTCCCACTACATCCAGATTCACCAATTAGGAATGACTACAACAATAGTAGCTCTTCAAAAGTTGGAAATGGAGACAATATTGTTAGACGCATTCCATAATGATGAGCTAGGGGATGATGCTCATATCAGTGATACCATTTTTGAAATCCTAAAATATACTTCCACTACCATTCTCTTTGGACCTGGTGCCCAGTCAAAGTCTACCCATCTTGGGACAACAATGTTATTGTACAAAGTGAAAGAAACATTTGGCATGTCAAACGCATGTTTCTTGGTTATATTGAGGTAATTGAGCAACAAGTGCCTTATATTAATTTTGAGAAAACTTGTCACACAATTAACATTATAAATGGTTGCTTTTATAAACCTTAAATGACCTTGTACATTTCTATTTCCCACTAACTGCAGGATATCCAAAGATAAGGTTCTTCCTAGTGATAATGTTTTACCCAATAGTTGCAAAGAGGCAAAGAAGTTGTTGAAAATGTTGGGTGTTGAGTATATATCATATCATGCATGTATGAATGATTGTATTCTATATATAGGATAATATGTAGAAAAAGAGACATGTCTGAAATGTGGGCATGATAGGTACCATAAATCAAATAAAAATGGTAAATCACATGGTCCTCCTCGTAAGATATTGATGGACATGCCTATAATCCCAAGGATTCAAAGGCTCCTTTGTTGCAAAGAATTAGCTATGTTTCGGGGATGACATGCCTCACAAAGAAGTGAGTCGAAAGTTATGTGAATCCCAACAGATTCAATAACCATGAAGCATATAGAGAATACATGGCCATAAAAATTCAAAGATTAAGTACGAAGTCTACGAATCAACATATAAATGGATGGAGTGAATCCATATTCTCCCCAAAACACCAACTATTATGTTTGGTGTGTACTAGTGATCAATAACAATATTCCCCCATGGTTGCCCTCGAAGAATGAACATCTTATGTTGGCTCTTATAGTCCTTGGTAGAATACAATCGAAGAATATGGATGTCTACCTACAAGTTACAACCATTGGTAGATAAATTGAAGGAATTATGGGAAGGGATACATATATACGATGTATTCAGACCCATCACAAAAGAGAGGAGTTTTACGTTGTATGGAATCTGTTCTTACACCACACATGTGTAAGGAGCCGCCTCGTTACGACAACCATTTTAGTAACAGGTGCAAAAAAAAAAAAACTTTTTTTTTTAAGTGTGGGTGCGCGCGTGTAGAAGTAACAACACACTTGACTCTACGTCGCCCCTTGACAACCAACAAGACGCAACCACGATGTTCATCGCAAGAAGACTAAAGGCACACGACGAGTAACTACAAACAATATACGACCATAGGCATAAGGTGCACAACACAAACATTTAGCGGCAAAAGTAAACTGACCACCCGCCCGTCCTACCCTGCAAGGTTAGGACCTCCAAGACACATAATCAATGCTCAAGCCCAGGCTCCCATCGATTTTAACCATTTAAGGTCTCAAGGCTGGCGATTGTTCTGAGGAGCATGGAGGTGTCTACATCCCACTAGACACAACAGACCAAGCAACCAACTAACCACAATCAAGTAAAACATAAATAAGAAGAACAAATACCTCCCTTACGGAAGGCGCGTGACAAGAGGACTCCGACAACAAAACCCAAAATTCAACATTATTTAAATGAACAACCACCCTAATATACTAACTGGGGGTAATTTAAGGTACGTAATTCTAGGTTATCGCACCACTCATGTTATTAATCAATAATTAAAATTTTCAATATCATTGTCATGAAACATTAACTATCTATCATTGTGTCACAACTGGACCATGATTTTACAGTTATCATACCTCTTATATGCTACAACTACTAATTTATAATGACCTTACAAGATAGAACCTTCAGATAACCAGGAGGAGCTCTCAATGCGATGTCATCAATGATCATGAGGTTCAATGATAATGCAGTAAAAATTAACATTACAGTTATTAGTAACATCAATTTAGTATAACAACATACATCATAAATTAAAATGACAATCTAATTAAATAAAAGTTAAATGACATGAAAAAGGCATTATTGAATATGACAAACTATCAATGTCTCAATTCACAATAATTAAAGATAGTGATTAATTAAAGAGGTCACTATATGGGATTAGCATCATGATTATAGGAATCATCAATTGAAAGTACAACATACACCATAGTTTTAAAAGGGGCAATCTTATAATATGATAAAGTTTAGAATGACACTGACAACTATCCACCTTACAATTTACAATAAATTAAGATATCCATCAATTAAAGATGTCAATGTACGGAGTTACCTCATAACTACAGGTGACATCAATTGAATAACCCCAGGTTTATAATACTTATAACCATAAACTCCAATATATAATTAACATCATAATTATGAATAACATCATTATTAACCTTTCACTTTAAACAAAAATTAATATTGCAATTCGATCAAGCATTTACCAGGCAGTATAAACAATATTAACATTTCGTTTTAACATCACTATTAATAATTTACTTTAACAACTATTAATATTGCAATACGAACGAGTAATTACAAGGAAGTTTAAACAATATTAACAGTGCGCTTAGACTAGTATTAACCTCTTCTATTAAACAAATATTAATATTTATTTTAAAATTGCACTTTATGTTGCTTTCATAAATGCTAAAGGGGCCGTCTAACTCATCTCAATTACACACCTACTGTCTAGAATTTAGAGGCAATAAACAATGCATGATCTTTCCATATAGACTCTAAGAACTCACGATACATAAACCTTCCATAATGAAAATGGTCCTTGAATATCGAGCTATCCTACTTGCTGGCTAGAAATATTATCAATCCCTATTCTTTTGAATTTCAACACGTTAAGGCAACAACATTATTATTCCGGAACATAATTACAAGCTACCACGCTATTAACCATAAATAAAAGAGCATTAAACTCAACGCTGCCTTTCCACACAAAAAGGCAGTTAATAATTTAGTCATTCAGCTCCACATTAACTGAAAAAGAAAATTTAAAGAACGATTTTATGCATATTCCATGGTATTTGTTGTATAGATATTCCAGTTAGAGATAATAAACATAATATAATCCAATTATTGAAAATGTCCACGTACTCACGAAACAATGTAGTAGTATCTATTATTTTAATCATTAATTAAGGAAGGACAACTTATGAACACAAATGGGTGACTTGCTTAAAACAATGATGAACAAAGGTAATCAAAATTAGTAACCTTTCTTTGGGTTTGATTCCTTCTTGGTTGGTGGAAAAATTAATAATTACACTTTACATAAAGGTAGATAAAACTAACTTAAATCTGCCCAGCGTGGTTGCAGGGCGTTGGCCATCGACGGGAAAAGGGGCATGAATTTGGCAAGGTAACAACGGACTAAGCGCGCCAGGTAAAGGGTGACAGTGACCACACTGATTCTATGCCGGCTTCGTATGCACGCCCTGTAAAGATACTACTCCACCTACGCCAGACGAATTTCTAAACCGTCAAGGGTAGGCTCTGATAACCAATCGGATAGGAGGCATCGTTCTACAATCAATTCAGGAAATGAGACAGCGAGCCCTTAGGCAGCCGATAAGGATAGGAAACTGTTAGATAGAGGAGGTGCTCCTTTTTCCAACCCAAGATCAAACTACGAAACTTCCATGCGTGAGCCTTAGAGATGGGTTAAAAAAAATAAACGAATACACAGTCAGCTAAACTGATCGGTGATGCTTGCTTTGACATGCAAGGGTACCTGAAACAGACCATCTCAGTCACGAGAGCCAGGGGAGGGTGGTCATCCAGGGATAACTCACCACTTCAAGGATTCACAGGCACGGAAGGGCCAGTACTCGCCCCGCAGCTGAGGTGGCGAGTGACAGTTACCTTGGGAGATGACGCAGGGTTACCACACAACATCACTGAGAATAGATGGAATGCAAGCAAAGCGCGCTGATACAAACTAGAGAACGCGGTTGTCTCGGCAATAAATGAATTTAGACATGAACGAGTCAGGAGAGCGCTATCCTGAGTATCAGCACGCTCAATGTTGGGCACCCAGGGTTAAGAATTAATAAAATCAGGCAAAAAGAACAAGGAATGGCCCAGGGTTTAACGCAACTAATCTAATAATGCCCCGTCAGAATGAATACACGCTCAGAACGCAGGCCATAATAGAAAATAAATGTCATTAAAATGCAGAGTATTCAAAACGCCCATTAAACGCATTGCCAGAAAACACGACGATTTGCCAGGAGGAAAAAAAACCGAATTGCCAGGTCAACGAATGCCAAAGGACAAAACGAATGGCCAGAGAGGAAATGGAATGCCAGATTACACCATGTGCCAGAAGATAAATCAATCAACAAAGTAATATGAATTGCCAAGCCAAACGATTTTCTAGCTGAAAAATGAAATTCCAGTGATGAAATGGAATGCTAGGTTACACCAACGAAAGGATAGTCGTTTCGCCGATGATAGACAGTAATTTTTAAAGACATGACTGAAATTTTATAATATGAAATGCCACCACAGAAGGCCCACAACAAATAAAGAAAATGCCCACAGAATCGATCACCCCAAAACAACCCACAGTCAAATTCCAGAATAACGAATATTAAAATTTCACATTCCCGCACCTTCGTTTAAATTTACACAGTCCAGAATTACAGCAGAAATGATTTATACAGTCTAGAATTACAGTACACCAAATTAACGCAGAAGTATTAAAACCAGTAAACCAACAAGAACTAAACACAGATTAAAGATCAATATTTTTCAACCCAAACGCATGCAGAATTAATCAATCGTAAATCCTACCACATTTTATCATTCAATCAACAAGTGTACCGTTGCCCTTTTCCGGTTCCATGTGACGACCACACTCCCAAGTCGCTCCTGCTCTCCGACCATAGAGACCTCACCGGTACCTCCCAGCCAATCGCTAGGGGTACTCTGCTTCCCCCTT
>SNQJ01S0103320.1:16116-30473 GCA_010110895.2 Picea sitchensis
TCTTTTACATTTAAAAATAGTTTCAAAGTTCCTACCACCCATAAAGATCATCGTTGATTTATTTTAAATCAAGGTCCATGGTATATCTACATATATATGTTTTCTTTTACATTTAAAAATAGTTTCAAAGTTCCTCGCACGCATAAAGATCATCGTTGATTTATTTTAAATCAAGGTCCATGGTATATCTATGATTAGTTTCAAAGCTCTTGCTACAAGTAAAGGTCCTTCGTGTATTTCAAATTGCGGTTCATGGTACATCTATGATGAATCAATTTTAATAAATCAAGGTCCATGGTATATCTATGATTAGTTTCAAAGCTCTTGATACCAATAAAGGTCCTTTATGTATTTTAAATTGCGGTTCATGGTACATCTATGATGAATCCATTTTAAGGAAGGAAGAACCTTAAATGACAACCATTTGATAAAGTATTAAAATACATTATTAATTCAGACGTACAATTTCATATCAATAAATCTAGATTGTTGTTATATTTAAAGGGGAAAATATCCTATTATGATATGATTTACTTTTTATTTAAAGTTTTATTTATTTGATGATAATGACTATGATGATTCATCATCAAATTTGGTTATAGAATTTTAAAATGGTAAGGAAATCAATATACCTTTGAAATTACAATACTTTTTGTTTGTGTAGGGTCTTAATATTATAAAAAAAAATCTTTATTTTAGATTGTAGATATTAATCTCTCGTAGTGTGGCGTATAACTTATTTGAAAAATGGTTAAGCTAACCAGACGTCATTGTAGAAATAAAAGAGGTGTCTATTTTAAGATTTTGATATATGTCAAGATAAAAATAGATTAAAAATAGTAAACAATATTAATTTTAAAAGAAAAATTATACATTTAGAATCTACATAGATGACTCTATTTATGTATGTAGTTTCATCAACAACATATTTGTGTATCCTATAAAAGACACGTGCATCCTTTCTTCCATCTCCACATTGGGGCGCCAATGATTTTTTTGCCAATACATAAACCACCTCCCTTCGAACTTGGCTGACACACCAATGAACTTTCGCTAAACCTCATTAGCACACATCCTCATCACCGATGAATTTCACGTGATCAACGCCAACACATCGATAATGCTCACACAATCATCTTCTTCGGGCACATGTCGTTCACTGACTAACGTCCTTTTATTTTTTTCGATGCATCACATATCAGTAATGTCTCCCCCTTTTTCCTCGATACACTACACATTGACGAGTTATGTCTCTCCCTAGCTGATGCACTTCTTATCTCCCTCTCCTGTTGCCAACGTGAAAACAAAACGATGTCAACCCCTTGTCGGTGCTAAGCACATCGATTATGATCTTCTTTCTCTAGACGACCCTGACCTAGTAAGCAATACATGCCATTGTCTTGAGKCTTATCTTATCCTCCTCCAGCTCAAACCTTTCCTGCTGCACCCGTTAGTTAGTCTTCTAACATTTACAATGACTAATATATCCATGCCTAATTAGAAAGTTGGTCATTGATTTCCTATCTCTCCTGAACCACTTCATATTTCAATCGTAATTAAGTTTGTTGTGTCACCAGTAGCCTTCATCACACACATCATACTAGCTTGTTTATGTTGTGCTTCTTGATTTTATGACTAAATCTTGATTGTGAAAGTGTCGTATAACATCCAATGGGTTAACCACAACACCTATTGGTCTTGTGTTGGCTCTGAACTATATCTTGAAGGAAAATTGGTCACCTCAGCGCTGTGACCATGTTAAGCACCTTGAACATCAACTGGCCATTTGTGTAGACTTATATTTCTATATCGTTGATATATTACCTTATTTTCAATGAATTAACTAAGAGCCTATATATCACAAATGTCACAGAAAATGACATAACTAAATTCTGGCGAAGCAATAGCGAGAACAAGCTATGATATTTCATTAAAAAATGTCCTTGCTCAAAATTTTGGGTATTGGTCAAACTGGTTTTTTCACTCCTTAAATAGGCTAGTTGTATGAATTGCATGATTATGATTCCAATGCAATTGACATAATCAAAATTTGAGTTCTGAAAGTGCCAAAACGATCACCAAGGATTTCCCTCCAAGCAAGCCTTGTTAGTCGTGGCCTTCATTAAATATGGATCCACTTAAATGCTTGAATAACATGTTCATTTATATTTATAGAAGTCTCTCTTTGTACTCTCCACATTGAAAAAAGTGACATGTCAATCAGGCATCGTACAAGAAAGTTATGGGCTTTTGAACTCAAGCTCTTGTTGTTTCTTGCCGGTGAAAGGACACTTCGGAAATTTTTTATTTGTCTTCCTTCATAATGGAGAAGTTATTTTGATGACATATGATTCATATTGGAGGAGATCCTTTGATGAGATCTAGTTCATATCAGAGGAATTCCCACAAACTCCTTTGAAAGTCCATTTGAAGTGCTTCAAAAGAACCAAATGAATTTGTTTAAAGTGCTCCAAAAGCGAGGGAAGATTTTCCACGAACTCCTCCAAAAGTTGTTGAAAACTCCTCCGAAAGTTAGTTCAAACTTCTCCGAAACATTCCATCAATTCCTCTGAAACCATTGGAGGATTTCCCTCAAACTCCTCCAAAACCATCAGAGGCATTGCTTGAAACTCCCCTAAAACCATCGGAGGAGTTGCCTCAAAATCCTCTGAAACTATTAGAGGAGTTTACTTAAACTCCTTCAAAACCATCAGAGAAGTTCCATTAAACTCCTTAAAATCCATCAAAGGAGTTCCCATTAACTCCTTCAATGCAAATCAAAGGAGTTCCCGTCAGTTTCTCTGAAATTTTGGAGGAGTTCCCATTAACTCCTTCGAAACCTACAAAATGACATTTAGTAATTGGGCCATAAATTTTGACTTGAGTGTCTGTTTTACAACTTCTTTATATCGTTGGAAAGGTATTTTCAATATATACAACTTTCTAGTTATATGATTTGAGAAATTAATTAAAGAATGTATACAAATTTTTGGATTAAGATATAACACCATGTTAACAGCCTTGGAAAACACAATGCCTCAATCAAGGGCAGAGGAACCAAGAAATGAGCTCGGGGAAGAACATACGAACTCTCACTTAGTTAATATTTCAGTTTTATGGTTTCAAATGTGTAGTGATAATATTTTATTTTGAAGGATATTCTTTGGTCACTCATCCATTACATGTTGAATGGTGCTAGGTACCAATGTCGAGAGGTCATCATATTCAACATCCTCACAATGTGATTTAGAGCCAAGTACAATAGAACATTAACAACGATATCATTTGTCACAACCACAAAGAGTAGTGGAGGGAATCAAAATCAAATGGGTTAAGAGAGAGTATGAACCCTATGACGACCAAAGCTCCCAATACTCAAGCCAATCATTACAGTAAATGAGGCACACTATGGCCAAAATATATAATGACCCACCAAGTGTTAGAAGAAAGATTCAAAATGTAATTGTAGGGAATAAAGAAAAAATGATAGGAAATGAAAGGTCACAGGGGTAGGTGGAAGGCCAAGAGTCATATTGAACCTAACAAAATACTAGAATTGTACCCAAAGGAGAGTCTTTTTTGGCTCTTCAAACATTGTATATTTTTGAACTATTTTGGGAGTATAGTGTTAAATAAAATTGAGAAGGAATTCCTTGAAGTTTTCATGTACTATTGATGAAACTATTAACATGGAGAAGCCCTCTGGGCCAACTTTTGATAAAGAGAATAACTTGCATGTGTTGTTGTTTGGTTGCGAACTATTTGAAGTGAAATGTATGTTGTTCACATGGGTTGTAACGACATGTTTGTTTATAGATTATTCTAATGCAATCTATCTTTCTCTTACAGTATTGTTACTCTCTCTTATATTACATGTCCTGAATGAATGAGTTATGAATGTATGAGAAAACATGACTTTGAATTTTCTAGTTATAGACTTGTATGCATGTGTTTCTAACTATGTGCCTTCATGACAACTATCTAATTGGGGTTTATGCATAGTTTGGTTTCATTAAAACTTGTTATGTTACAATAATTCTCTCCTAGCTAGGATATGATAGATTAGAAATATATTAGACCTCATTTATATAGTTTTCATCTACATATTTTGTTTGCATAACCATCAATCACTCGCCCTCATCGGTGGATCGGGCTGCAACCGATAAAATCAAACCCGCAATGGTTTTTGGGCCAAATTCTAGATGGGTTTCCTACTCCAAATGGTGAGAATTATAATTGGGACTTCTTATTGGGGGTAACCCCTGTTGTTCACAAAGGGCGATTGCAGACCCATCAATAGAAAGGCGCTAGAAGGAGGGATAGATAACAAGCCTTCCCATGTGGAGTCATTTCACTTCAATTTTAACCATCCCATGGCTCCTCTCTTTACCTCTCCATGGCATGACCCTTTGCGTCTTTTGAGACCCACCGAGGCCATCTCAATCAAGAAAGTCAATATATTGTCAAATCCAAAATTTGATGGTGAAGGGCATGTCTTTGCGTTCATACATCTAAAATAGTTGACATCACTCGTTGAAATCTTAAGATTGTTCAAGAAAATGGAATATGTCGACTATTCATCCTCTCATTCGAAGGGAAAATTAAAACCTGGTTTAGGACATTGCTAGTGAAATCAATTAATCGCTAGAAACAATTTATGGAAATGTTTATCATCACTCATTAATATTATGACTAAGATGGAATCTTTTATGAACTTGTAGAAATCCGTAGGTTCAGGAATGAATCTGTGAATGATTTCTTTTGAAGCTCCATGTTGATTTATTGCAGATTTCCTGAAAGTGACAAACTATTAGGCCAAGAAATATTTGATTTGTTTTCATATCTCATCTCCATTTCTAAAGGGTACAATATATATGATCAAACTATCTTTCATTTACAAGATTCAGATTTAATCATGAAGGATAGTGGATGCACAATCTATAATAAACACTCTATTGCAGCTACGAGGGAATCTTTACCATAAATGTAAAACCCCTTAGACTTAGAGTGTGAACCATTTAATGACCCCCCTTAAAAAAATCATAAACATATTATGGTCTGTGACAAATCTCTTACCAAAGAAATCCGATCATTTTCAGAGTATGAATATTTACATTCTCTTTATACAGATCTGTTTGACGTTTATCACTCACATGAGAAACCATCTATTTATCACACATCACACTCTTCACTTTTCTCTTATAATGATGAAACATTGTATGATGAACTAGAACAAGATGAGTTCCCAACCCTTATTAATCAATCATTCCTTCCCAATGACATTCCACCTATGACACCCAACCCTTCGCAATTTGGACTTCCGAAACTTGATAAATCCTAACTTGATATCGACAACCCCATTTTTGATGAACATTTTTCTATTTCGGAATTAAATGTGACCACTAACCTGTCATTCATTGGTCCTACACAATTTGAAATTTCTTACCTTAATGCATAGATGTTAATCGCAGGAAATTTGAAGTGTGTAGAGAAAAACGATTTCTCAGATCTCCATTAAAATATCACATTAAAAGTACAATCCATCACCACACAAAGTGTAGGAAACATCGAATGGACCCAAGAAATTCCATCACCTAAATCTACTCTAAAATTATTTATTAATCCTCAGGAGTAAATCCATCAATCATCCTTGGATTCTATTTTTATTCTCTAATAGTATTCACATGATTTCATCAATGTCATAGAAGAATATTTGGAGTCATATTTCACTCAACATTTCCCTCAAACAATCATATATTAACTCTCCTCTCATCATGAAAAGTATGCTAAATTTGAACCCTGGAAAATCTGCATCGATAATGAGACACTCCAATTTCAACCGATGATTATGTCAATTACTCATTGTCTTAATTATACCATTGGGATGACTGGTGCCACCAACTTCGAGACTCCTTCACAAGATACATTACAAACATATTTCATTTATGAGATTTGTCAAGTGCATCACTCACCTTCTAATTCCTTCCAAGAGTCTTATGATGATCATTGTGAATTTTATGATAGAATTGAATCTTGCTTGGAGGAATGCTACACGTCTGCATTTCCCATGAACAATAACACCGTCAAATTCAACTTGGTGGGTGGAGAATTACTTTAATTAATTCTTCCAATACTTCATCGCTCACTACTTCATTCTCTATAGTTGGCCCTCAATGAACATGTGATTGTAGGTTTGGAGTTACTTGATTGGAATCACTGGCACTACACTTGCACCTAGCCTTCTTTCAGCCAATGTAGGATAGGTTAGGAATAGGATTAGCATATTTATCTTAATTCCTTTATTCCTACATAACTCATAGGTTTTATTGCTTTATGCTTTCATAATTTAGATGTTTGCTTCCTTTTCTAGTTGTGTAGCATATATTTTGATTTGTTTTGGGTTCTTCAATAAAGGTCACCAGTTGTGATTAGCTTAATTTGCAGTTTGTGAATGTTTTCTTTAGTTTAATTTTCTTTTCAGCAAAGTTTCCTCCTTTTCATTTTTGTTATACTAAAATCTCATCTCAACCCTGGTTTTCATCCATTTTCATGAGGAAACGATATGCATGAATTCTTTGAGAAGTTCAACTACATGGTTCACTTATTTCAACAAAATTCTCTTTGATGTTTATAGTTGGATAGTTAATTGCTCCAAAATTCCAAAAGAATATATGTTGAGGGATACTTTACATCTTGGCCAATATTGAAACTAAATTGAAAGAATCACATCGACTGCTCACAACATTACTCAAGATTGTGTCTATTGAAAAAAATCATCGAAATGATTATCATTTTATGATAGATGGTGTGCTTGAGATTGTCGATGCAGTTATCCTCTTCCTAGTATTAAAATATTCTTTCAATCATGGGAGAAAGTAATGGTGCACTTCACATCTATCACATGCCTTGAGGAACACAACATCAATTTTCAGTCTCCCTCTGGTCTACCTCACACGAGATCTAATCCCATGAATACTAATTAATCAAACGACCCTCAAGCACACTTCTTCAAGGAAGAATCAATGGTTATTATAACTACAATCATTTTCTTCCCAAAAGGATAGTTTTCAACTGATAAACCCACACTTAAGCTCAAGTCTACTCTATCTCCCGAAAAATGGAACATGTAACATTCATGGTTTGATCTCAAACATCTAGATAGATTTTAATTGTTGTTTTCATATTGCTATGGTGAGGATTTTCAGAAAGGTTTTCCAAATTTTGATCATGGAAATATATATCCACTTGAAAAGAAGGAAAATATTTGAATAAGACACATGTCTTCAAATGATTTGAATTGATCATGAAACATCAGAAATTTGGTTAACTAAGCATATCCCTCTATAACATCAGTTCTAGAGTTGGGAGAAGTGGGGAGGAATTGAATATTTCACAAGACCAAATAAAAGGAATTTGATGGACAACAAAGTGGAATTCTGGCTAACCCTTGCCTCGTTGAAGCACAAGGATGCACAATTGAAATGGAATTATTAAAAAAATCATGATGAGAGGTGTAATTCGTAGCCAATGATAGCACTGAATCCCCTTTGAATGAAATAGTACATGCATATGCACTTTCACAAGGATTAGTCTTATCAAGAGGATGCAAATTCCTTGTTGGTTGGAATGCATGAACATCTTTGAAGCTATTGGAAACACTCAATCTATGGTCTCTTTCTCAGTCCACTTTCTTTCATAATTGCATGACTTTGATCGTCATTTAGCCAAACTTTCATTTTTCAATTGCAATAGGGTCTTGGGATGAGTTCATCTTCTAACTTTGAATATGCCTCTTCTCTTTCCTCCTTCTTGATCTTGTCCCTTGAAGGAAATTCATTTTTCAATTTCTATTTTTCTTATGATCCATAATTATATTATATGACATCCAAACCTCTCATTTTCGTTTGTCTTTTCACAGGAAACACCTTCACACTAGATGCAGGCATGAACCAACTTGCATCTCTTTCCTAGCTCATGAGAAGAATTACGGGGTTCCACTTGGACATGAATCATAACTATTTGGGAATAATGTGACAGCAAGATAACCATGACTGAACATAGTGGTTAATCAATGTTCATCCTTGCATACTGGCTAGTGAGTAGATCTTATGTAATGGAGGAACCATCAACACACCAAGTATTTTCTTGCGTGAAGGATGAAGTGTCAAAGTATAAAGGATGAAAAATAAATGGGATATATTTACTTAGCCAGGTGCGAAAAATATTCAAATAAATATCAATAGCTAGTAGTCATCCCCTATCAGGATAAAAATCCCATCGCTTTCCCCATCCACCGAATACTAAGCATGCACTAAATAAATCAGGAAGGAATGGAAAGGAAAGTTTGACTAGACAAGGAGACAAGAAACTATCTTTGACGGGGCTATGGACACTTGCTGGCAGTGAAGCGAGGTATGTGATGCCATGGTGACTCCATTGGGGCTATGGATTCTTATGAGAAGTGGAGAAACATATGTGAGGTATCTATATATGCACCTAGTGAAAAATATTTATCTATCCAAAACCTATATCATCCTCATGATGAAGATATTAATCTAAATCATCGATGTAGTTTAAGGACATAAATATCACGATCATTCATCCTCCATCTACAAAAAAATATCTCTACTAGATGATATGCAAGCATCGCCAGTGATCCCACCACGATGGAATATTTTAGGTAATTGTTACATATTATTTCCATAATTTCTAATCTTAAAAGTAAGTTATGACCCTCTACATTTTTTTTTATCAGTTAGGAATGAGTAGAAGAGATTCTGGCTTCACCCAATTTTTTTCCATTTGTTCTGTGCACACAAAAATCTCCCAATTTTATTGTCTTACCGTCTCTCCAAGAAAATAAACTGCCCCCCACTCCAATTCTTCCTACTGGGACCCTCACACTCTCCCTCTCTTGTGTAAACAACTAATCTTGAGTTTTCCTCACACTATCCCACCTTATCATTTGTAGTTCCTCTCCCGATCAATTCTACCTAAGGATCTGCACTCTAACAAGTCCCCTCTTCTTGCGCCAATACATAATGTACTGGTGCAAGGATCCTTTCTTCCACCACATTGGAACGCCAATGATTTCTTCACCAATACATAAACCACCTCCCTTCAAACTTGGTTTACGCACCATCATGCTTTGGATAAACCTCCTTAGCACATGTCCTTATCACCGACAAAGTTCATGTGATCAATATCGACACATAAATAATTCTTACACAATAATATTAGTTTCACACATGTCGTTCACCAGCTAATTTCCTTTTATTTTTTTCCGATGCATTGCATATCTGTAGTGTCTCCCCCTTTGACCTCGATACACTATACATCAACGAGGTAAGTATCTCCCTAGCTAATGCACTACTTGTCTCCCTCTCCTGTCGGGAATGCACCAACAAAACAATGTCTACCGCTTGTCCATGCTAATCACGTTGATGATAATCTTCTTTCTCTCACCAATGTTGGTATGGTAAAAAAGATACACCTTCATCTTGAGGCTTATCTCATCCTCCTCCAACTCAGACCTTTCTTGCTGCACCCTTCAGTTAGTCTCCTAACATTTCCAGTGACTGATCTCTCCACACCTAATTAGACAACTATCCATTGGTTACCTATCTCTTCTGAGCCACTTCATATTGTAATCATAATTAAGTTTGTTGTGTCGCTAGTAGCCTTCATCATGCACATCGTACTAGCTTGTTTATGTTATGCTTATTGATTTTATGATTAAATATTGATTGTGAAAGTGTTGTCTAGAATCATATGTGTTAAACACAACACCTATTGGTCTTGCACTAGATTGCAATGGATTTGAAATGTATCTTGAAGGAAAATCAGTCACCTTAGCTCCATGACCACATTAAGATCCTCGAACATCAATTGGCCATTTTTACATACTTACATTTCTATGCCCTTGATATATTACCTTAGTTTCAATGAATGAACTAAGAGCCTATATATCACAGCTGGGACAAAAATTGACATAATTGAATTCTAGCAAAATAGTAGTGAGAACGGGCTCCAAACTTTCATTAAAAATTGTCCTTGGTCGAAATTTTGGGTACTAGTCAAAGTGGATTTGTCACTCCTTAAAATGGCTAGTTGTATGAATTATGCGATTACAATTCCAATGCAATTGACAAAATCAAAATCCAAGGTCTTAAAGTGCCAAAATGATTGCCAAGGATTTCCCGCCAAGCAAGCGTTGTTAACCATGGCCTTCATTAAACATGGATACACTTAAATGATTGAATAACATGTTTAGTTATCTTTATAGAAGCGTCTCAACAAAAATATGGGATCTCTGAGTCTTGGATGGCTAGGTCCTAGACTTGAAGCGGTTTGATGTTATCTCTATGACTGCCTCCACAACCTTGGGAAAATTACAGAGCATTAACATGATCAACACTGCAGGTATCTCCAACAAAGCCTTAGTTTCCCAGTAGAAAGATAAACCTAAAAATCCTAAGAAGCAACATCCCTGCCACAACAACAAGCAATATAAGGGTCCCAAACCCACTCAGACAACTTTTGCTTTGAATGGAGACAAAGGAGACAAATATAAAAATAAGAAGACTGACAGACATTGCAAATTTTGTGATAAATATAGTCATGATGAGTCCAAATGTTTCAAGAATATGGTAGCTTTAGAAGCAGTGATGAAGAATCACAACATCAGTATTGATTCTACTTCTTCTTATTCTTCTCATGGACATGCACTTTCTGCTTCTAGTTTCTCCTTCAATGTACCTTCTACTTCTACTTATGATAAGTGTCTTATTGATTCTAGAGAATCTTATCATATGGCTAAGGATAGAGACATATTTTTTACTCTAAATGAATGTAACAACAAGAAAATATTTGTTGGTGATGATATATCTCTTAGTGTTGAAGGATTTGGAACAGTTCAATTAGAAAATGGTCAATGGTGTATTATGTGTTCCAAGTCTTTCTTGTAACCTTCTATCAGTATATCAAATCACTCGTTTAGGTGAAGGTAAAACCATAGATTTTTCAACTCACCAAGTTGTAATCAAAGATCTAAAATATCCTAAGCATGTTCTTGCAACTGGAATTACTGATGATATTACTAGGTTGTACAAGTTTGAAAACTTTGGGTCATCATCTTTTTCATCGGTTTTTGGTGCTCATAGCGATGACTTGAGAAAAATTTGGCATGAGCAGTTTGGTCATCTAAACTATCGCTCATTGCAGCAACTATGTAATCAACATATGGTGACTGGTCTTCCTCTTGTTTCAAGAAAAGATGGTGTTTGTGTCGGTTGTGTTCTCGGCAAACATCATCGGGATATTTTTGAAAAATGTGCCTCTTGGAATGCCTCGGGTCCTTTGCATCTTGTTCATAGTGATTTGTGTGGTCCACTTTCTTCTCCTTGTTTTTCTAGGTGCAAGTATTTCTTAACTTTAATTGATGACTTTTCCATACGTACTTGGGTTTACTTCTTAAAAATTTAGAGCGACGTTTTTGACAAGTTTTTGGCCTACAAGGCCCTTGTAGAAAAGAAATCTGGACATCAAATTCAAAGGTTAAGAATGGATAATGGAAGCGAATATGTGAACAATGATTTTACAATTTACTGCACTACACAGGGAATACAAATGAAACACACTGGTCCATATACACCAAAACAAAATAGTGTTGCTAAGAGAAAGAACTGGACATTAAAAGAAATGGCTAACTGTATGATCCAATCTAAGGGATTAAGTCTAAAGTATTGGGATGAAGCCATCAACTGTGCAAATTACATACTAAATCACACTCCCAAAAAGGCTCTTAAAAATATAACATCGGAAGAAGTTTGGACTAAAATTAAACCAGATGTAATTCACTTCTGTGTATTTGGTAGTATAGCATGGGCTCACATTCCTGATGAGAAAACGAAAGCATTGCAGCCTAAAAGTGAGAAGTGCATATTTTTTGGTTATTCTAAAGATGTCAAAGGTTATAGACTTATTCGAACACATTGTAATGAAATTATTATTAGAAGAGATGTTAAATTTGATGAAAATCTCTTGCCCTGCGAGCCTAATTTGACGTTTGTGCCTTCTTTGTCCTGCGAGCCTAATTCGATGGTTGTGCCTTCTTTGGCCTGTGAGCCATCTTCGATGTTTTTGCCTTATTATGTTTTGGTTTCTTCTTCAAATGATGACAGTGAGTATGAAAATCCCCTCCGCGTGCTCACCTTCCTCCAAATGAGTCATTTGAACCTGAACTAACACCAACTCCACCACTTCCTAGATGGTCCGTTCAACACGAGAAGCAGTTGTTGATCTTTTAGATCAATGTCAGACATGTTCATAGTTCCTGCGAGCCTCTTCTCTTTTGGATCAAGTTTAAGAAACTCATGATTTAGAGACATTTGTAGAAGCTCATCTAGATTGGGATACAACAATGAATGAAGAATATCATTATTTAATGGCAAACGATACTTGGGATCTTGTACCTCTTCCAAAAGGAAGAAAATTTGTCAGATGTAAATGGGTCTACAAAATTAAGTATGCATCAGATGGAAGTTTTGAAAGACACAAGGTTCGATTAGTTGCCAAAGGATTTTCCCAAGTTGAAAGAATTTACTATCATGAAACCTTTTCCCCTATAGCCAAGATGAATTTCATCCCCCTTGTTCTTTCCCTTTCTACCTCACATAAATGGGAGGTCCATCATATGGATGTTAAATCCTCCTTCTTGCACGGATATTTACAAGAAGAAATCTACATGGAACAACCTGTTGGCTATGTCCAGAATGACTATAGCCTTGTTTGTCGCCTTAAGAAATCTCTTTATGGTCTCAAGCAAGCTCCCCGATCTTGGTATGACAAAATGGACAACTTTCTTGTTGCCACTAGATTCTCTAGATGCCATTCTGATCCTAATGTCTATACCAAGAAAGTAGGAAGCCATCTCATAATCCTTGTCCTTTATCTTGATGACCTTATCCTTACTGGTAGTGGCTCAAAACTTTTAAACCATGTGAAAACCAGCCTTAAGAAGAAATTTGAAATGATAGACTTAGGCTTTTTGCACTACTTCCTTGGCCTCCACGTTTTGCAAACCAATGAAGGAATTTTTCTTTCCCAGTCTAAGCATGCTTGTGACCTTCTTCGTCATTTTCACATGGATGATGGTAAACCAACCACTTCTCTCTTCCAGTCTGGAGTCAAGATTATTTCCACCTGTACTTCTCCCAAAGTTGATGTTGCCCTGTACCGTCAGTTAGTTGGTAGCATCTTATACTTGACTCATACCCATCCTGATCTTTCCTTTTCTGTTGGTCTTGTTTCCTGGTATATGAAAAAAACCTATGAAATCCATTGGAAAGAATCTAAAAGGATACTTCGCTATGTCCNGTACCGTCAGTTAGTTGGTAGCATCTTATACTTGACTCATACCCATCCTGATCTTTCCTTTTCTGTTGGTCTTGTTTCCTGGTATATGAAAAAAACCTATGAAATCCATTGGAAAGAATCTAAAAGGATACTTCGCTATGTCCGTGGTATAGTTAAGTTTAGGATACATTACAGTTCAGGTTGGATTCATTTATTGGTTGGTTTCACTGATTCAGATTGGGCCAGCGCCCTTGATGATCAGAAATCTGTTGCAGGTTATGTTCTCATCCTTGGTTTAGGACCTGTCACTTGGGCCTGTAAGAAACAACGGCCTATTTCACTTTCTTCAGTAGAAGCAGAGTACCGAGAAGCAGTAAATGCAAGTCAGGAAGCCTTGTGGCTTCGATAGATACTTTCAGAGTTTGGATTCTAGCAGCCGCATCCAACCAGCCTTTGGTGCGACAATCAGAGTGCCATCAAGATTGCCAAAGACCTAGTTAAAAATAAGCATAGAAAACACATCAAGCTACACATGCACTTCATCAGAAAGATAATTCATGTTCAAGTTATTGAAGTGCTCTTTTTTCCTAAAGAATATCAAGTTGGAGAAATTTTCACAAAGTCTCTTACAGAAGTTTCCAAACTTGGATCTATGTTAGCAGTTCAGGAAGTTGTCATTAAGGGGGGATAGGCTCTAATGCCTCCTTCTTTCTCCTATTGTGTCACCATTGTAAATACTTCAATCCTATCCCAAGTTGTTCTTAAGGGGTGATGCTAGGATATTTAGACATTTAGGAGTTAGTTAAGATCTACTTGGCCTAATATGTCATTAGGTAAAAGTGTCTTTCTTAGTGTGTTTCTTTAGTATGTTTCCTTAGTATGCATTAGTATGCATTTGTAGTTAGGAAATATGACGGTCATGATAAGTTCCCGACATAGAGTGATCCAATGGTTCATACTCTCCTTGATCTTAACGGCCATTGATCCGTGTCTTAACACCT
>SNQJ01S0103320.1:30483-46393 GCA_010110895.2 Picea sitchensis
ATCAATAATTATAAGTGTACAAACATGAGCATGCATCCATTTGATTCAATTCAAGATACGAGATGTAAACACTTATCAGAAAGAGCACCAAATATGGCACGACCGCTGAGAGGGGTGCTCGTTTCCACCCAACTGTAGGCTCAACGACTCCAAACGAATTTACCACTAGCCACCCCCGAGCTAGACCATGATGCTTTGAGATTCAGTCTCTTACTTCCCGCTCGTTGGAAGTCCAGGACGAAGGTTACTCTCCTTCTCCTCTGCTCATGACTCTCTGTATTTTCCGGAGTTCCTCTGGTTCTCCTTCTGTGATTCCTGTCACATTCCCCTCCACACACTTCCTTTCTTTATTTGTCCTACAAGGTTACATGTGGCGTGAATTCCCTCGTAGTGGCTAGGTCTGAGGGCTTCTACGGATGGGTGGTTCACCCCCATTGCCTCATTAATTCATGAGGAGCCTCCCCACCTACCATCTTGGTGTGTAATTCATTCCAAGGCCAGAGAGCATCTTTGGTCTTTGAGCCAGTAAATACCAACACGGTATTGGTTCGGTGGAAGTTAACGCCACCATTCCAAGTGCCTTCCACCACCTTTCATCAGCCATCGTGGTCTCTTTTTCATCACATCCCCCTCTCAACAGTCATGCAACATATATATACACACATCATTTACATTCATCAACCCTTTTATACAGGGTCCGTCAAATCACACATTCACATCTTGGAGTTTTCCATAGTTCTTGGCCAATATAGTTATTTTTATAGATTGGGGGAAACAGGGTGTTACAGATTATCCCTGGGAATGGACAAAAATTGGGCCTGCCCTTAATGGGAAAATAGGCAAGAAAGAGAATTGATTATTCTTCCTGCCCTTAATGGGAAACTAGACTTACAAAAACTTAGAGCCCACTGTTTGTTTGCTTGCTAACATAAGACAAGAAAAAACTTTAAATTTATAGATAAAAAGACTGAAAAAAGAACATAAGTGTAAGAATCAAGAGTGATTTTTGGTCATAATGGGAGGGCAATCCGAAGGAATTTATTCAAAAAAGAGGCATCCACCAAAATTTTTATTGTTGTCTCTATAGTATCTAAAGCTCTCTGAGCTTGGATCCTTGACCGAGAGGCTTGCGTTGTTGATGAAGGGAGCCATCAAAGATCTGTGCTTTCCTGGAGCTATCGCCATTGTTGAATTGATGGTAGTATCCTAAGGCGATGAGGTGCTAGGGTGGGTTTCAGAAGGAGGAGGATGGGTATCGGGGGAGGGAGGAGAAGAAGGAGGACGACAAGAGGTGGGGGAGTGGGGTGAGTGAGGTGAGTTGGAAGGGATTTGAACAAAGAAGCTTAGGAGGTTGAGGAGGGTGTGGGCAAAAATGTTTTTAACCACCCAATAACTGTGATGGTTCCTAGAGGTGCAACGAGATGCTGGGAGGGAGTCTAAACCTCATCTTCCCGATCATGTAGAAGTTGTCTCAATGAGTCTAGAACCGAGCGATCATATTCATCCTCGTTGGCTAGGAGGGGCGGGGGAGGAACTTTGGAGGATTTCCCACTGCGACCACTTCACCCCAAGGTGGGGGTGCACACCTGAAGGAGGCATGAGAGAGGAACTATTCTTTCGGGGTTCTTTGAGGGAGGAGAGCAACTACATAATGCAAAGTGCATAGGGATACCACCTATGGAGAGAAGAGATCTAGCTCATGGAGGAGGGAAGGGAAGAATGGATGGAGAGGTCACAACTGGCAGGGAGATAGGTTCCAAGAGGAGGGGGGTTCAAATCGTATTCCATTAAGGTTACCAACCTTCACAAGCATGTGGACTGATGTAATGTATAGTAGCCATGCAGGTGGGGAGAAGGAGCCATGGGAGGAGTTAAGGAGCAACTTCTTGGGAAGGGAGGAATTTTAATATTCATGAGAAGGGGGTGAGGTGGAGCGCACCTAGTTCTCATGTTGTGTGATGAGGGGACTTGAGGAGTGTGCCAGGTGGACACTCGCATCCGAGGGAGAAGAATCCCTGAGCGCAATGTCGATATAGACTTTCCTGAGGGAGTGGTTGGAGAGATCATCCATGGTTAGTTCATGAAGGTCAGAGTTGTCTGTGAACATTTCATTGGAATTTCTATCTGCCAGGGAGTTTTCCTTGCATCATATTTGGAGGAGGGATATGGAGTCCCTAAAATCCATAAGTTGAGCCAGATGATGAAGACCCTGATCCAAGCGCCAATTGGGGGATATTTTTGGTATTTGAGAGCCATTTTGAAGATGGATTTCCATAGATATAATTGATTAAGAGTCTACTTTAACTAAAAGAGGAAAGCGTTCTCTTTGTTGAGCAATTCTGAGGCCATGGATAAGACCCGAGAGTTTGATGACATTGTTTTTGTCATGGCATATGGCTCAGTAGTAAATATGGATGATGGAACCTTTGTTGTCTTTGAAGACACCTCCAAAACCCGTAGGACTAGGATTACCTTTTGAGGCACCATCGAAGTTGAGTTTGAGGAAACCGAGAGGAGGGGAACACCAGTGTACTTTGATTTTGGGGGCCCTCATGTGGGAATATGAGGAAGAGAGGGGAACCAGATGGGTGGTAGGAGTGATGTCCCATCCATAAATAATTAAAGCTTCATTTGGATTCTATTTAAAGTTGAGGTCAGACTGAGATTGGAGATGAATTGTTTCTAGCAAATGGATAAGAGGGTGTCTTCTAAGGAAGACTGGTCTTCAAGTATGCGGTGGTTGCGCTCTTTCTAGATGTTCCAAACTATGAATCTAGGGAGTAGCTACCAGAGGTGGTTGTGAATTGTGTTTTGGTAGGGATTGTCGGCCCATTTTTTGAGAGTATGAGTTATGTTTCCATGACCCCGATCAGATTTTCTACAGATCATCACTTCCTTATCACATAGTTTGTTGGAGAAGAACAATTTTCAAGTAGATGGTATATGGATTCCTTGTTGTTGTTGCAAAGAGAAAAAATCGATGGTCCATAGAATCATCTTTTGAGGATGTTTTCCCAAGTGAGGATGCACCTATGGTGGACCAACAATAGAAAGATTGAGATTTTTGGCTAAGTTATGAGGTACCAAAGATTTTCCCAACCATGTTCTGGAATATCTCGCAGGGGGGGCTGAGAAGTTTATAGGCTTCTTTGAAAGTGAAAATTCCTTTTGGCGAGTACCCCCATCCGAGCTTGTCATTTTCCGCACTAATTTGAATTTTCCAATTGCTTACATATTGCACTATTTGCATTTTGGTTTTTGTCAGCAGGTGGAGAAAGGAGTTATGGAGCAGTAACCATTTCCTAAAGTTTTGTTGATCCATAGTATGTCAGTGATACTTAACCTTTGTATTTCCTTGTAGCAGTAAATTATGTTGTATTTCCAAGATTGGAAGTTGTTTCCAAGAGTCCGACTAGAAATTTGCATGGGTGCCATTTATGATTTCCCAAAAGATGTGTTGCATGGGCACCATTTCTGATTTCCCAAAAGAAGATTTCCAAATGAAGGATCCCTGAGAGTTAGGAGTGAAGCAAATCAAGTTGTGAGGATCCCAATTTGGGGATATTTTTTTGTTCCAGAGCTGTTCCCAAGGACTTGATTTGTTGGATATCTAGTTCCACCAGGTTTTCACGCTGAGAGTTCCATTGCACTTGATTAGATCCCTTAGACTTAAGCCTCCCATTTTCTTTGGTGAACAGATTGTGTCCCATTTGAAAAGAGAGGCCATTTGTGAGTGATTTTATCACCAATCCAAAGAAAAGTATGTTATCTTCCATATGGAATTGAGCACCCATTTGGGGGTTGCTAGAACAAAGAAGAGGTACAACGACATCGTTTTCAAAACAGATTTTATGAGAACTAAGCACCCTGCTAGATTGAGGGTTCTGACGGTCCAGGAGGAGATATTTTGAGTTAATTTGTCGATGAGTTACTTTTAGGTGGAGTGTTTTATGGTTGAGGAGATTAGGGGAGCACCCAGGTATTTGGAGGGGAGAGAGGAGAAAGAAAAACCTAGGGTTCTAGCAATGTTTTGTTGGGTATTAGGGGGCATGTTGAAGAAGAACATGAGAGATTTTTCSAAGTTAACAGATGTTCCTGAGGCATTTGAGAAGGTGTTGAGAAATATTTTAAGGGTGCATGATTCTTGAATTGAGGGGGGTGCGAGGAGTAGGTTATCATCAACAAATRTTTGGTGGGTTAAGGTATTACTATTGTGGAGATTTAGTCCTTTAAGAGAGCCAATTGTGATGGCGTTTATTAACATTCAACTTAACCCTTCAACCATTAGGATAAAAAGAAAAGGGGAGAGGGGATGTCCTTGTYAGATTCCTCGGGAGGGGGAGAAGTTGAAAATAATAGAGCACAATGTGGAGGAAAGGAGAGAGAGGATCCAACATACCTAGTCTTAACTAAAGTCGAAGGCTAGGAGAATATTTTCAATGTATTCCCAGCCGAGGCGATCTAAAGATTTGGAGAGGCCTATTTTAAGAAGAATGCCCAGTTTCTTGGTGGTTTTTAGGGAGTGGATGAACTCATGGAATAGAATAATCCCATCCAGGATCTACTTTCCCTCGACATAGCCCATTTGTTTGGTGGAGATAAGCAGGGGAAGGAGAGGTTTTAACCTGTTTTCTTTGACTTTAGTGATGATTTTGTAGATAACATTGTAGAGAGCTATGGGTCTGTACTTACATGGAGATGCAACATTTTATTCTTTGGGGATCAAGGTGAGTAAGGTGGCATTGAGGTCAGGGACGAACCATTGATGATTACGTGATTCTTCCACAATTTCCACCACACCCAACTTTAGTATATCCTAGCAGGAATGGAAGAAGTTGATTGTAAAACCATCCGACAAAGGAATTTTTCCTTCTTTCATTTGCATGACAACAAATTCCACCTCTTAGAGAGTAATTTGGGGGATTAGGGAGGCATTGTGTTGATCAGTGACTAAACTAGGGATGTGATTGGCTACTCATTGAATGGCGTCCCCCCTGGAGAGGTTCTCCTTTGTGAGTAGATCTTCGAAGTAGGACATCGACTCAGTTTCAATGTCCTTGTGGGTTTCGAGCCAAGTGCCATGTTTATTTTTAAGGAAAGATATTTTGTTGTGCATTTTGTTCTCGATGGTTGAGTGGTGGAAGAAAGAGGTGTTGCGTTCTCCTTCCTTCATCCATGAGATTGTTGATTTTTGTTTCCAAATCATTTCTTCTTGTTGACATCGCTCCTGTATTTGGGATTGAAGTCTTGATTCTCCATGTGAGAGACATGTCAAGCATCCTTCTGGGATTATATTTAGCTGTAAGGTCTCCATGTTATTCTCCAGGGTGTTTTTGGCTCCGAAGATGTTCCCAAAGGTCGTTTTGTTCCACTCTTTTAGATATTGCTTCAACATTTTTAGTTTTTGCTGAAATATGTACATTTTGGTGTGGCCTAGGGGATGGGTGGACACCCACAATTGTTGGATCATAGGATTGAAATCTGGGCCAGATAACCATAATTTTTTGAATATGAAGGGGTGGAAACGGTCCTTTCTTATTTGGTTTCAGGGTAATCAGATGGGCCAGTGATATGATCATAAGGAGGGGAGAATGGAGGAGGAAATTTCATCCCTTATTGTTGCAATGTCTTTAGATACTAGAAATATATCAAGGCATGAGGCGATATGAGACATGGTTCCTTAACTTTGTACGTGAACTGGAGCCTGGACTTCCGGCCTTATGATAAGAGTAAGCTCCATGGTTCCATTAGCTAGCCTCCTTAAGAGACTAGCTTTGTTTTCCATTTCCTTATGAGCCTCCACGTCGATTATTCCAGGTGTAAATTAGATTGGTGGTTTCCAGATCCACCGGTTCATTGTTCTCAATGAAGTTATTGAAGTCGGTTTCCTCCTGTGTGAGTAGGCAGGGACCTCCTTTTTTTCCTGAAGATTGGTGATAAGGTTGAAGTCGCCACACTGAGGATCCAATTATGTCTAGGCTTTTCTTTCTTATACTAGTTTGGGAGAATAACAAGATTGATCTTTTGTTCAATAGTTTGTGGACCATAGACATTAGTGATGAAGCCATGCACATTCATACCTATAAGGTGGTAGGATGTTGAGATGGATTTTATGGTTGTGGTGAAGTCATTGATGGTGATGGATGAAGGATTCAAAGATATTGCAAGACCACATGAGGCCCTGACCGCATCCACTGCAATGGATTTGTTGTTTTTCCAAAGACATGAAAGCAAAGTCTGTAGATTTTTACTGTTTCTTTTTGTTTCCTGAATCATGAGTATTGTGGTTTTTTCTTGGTGAATTTTCCTTTGGAGCATTCTATATTTGTTGACACCATTGATTACCCTAACATTCCAAGAAATGACTTTCATTGGGAGCCTTGTGTGTTGGAAGAAAAAAATCCAGTGAGTTGAACATATTTCCCTAACTCCACTAACCTGGAACCTAGAGCGGTGATGCATTGGATATCTGTTTTGCAACCTCTCTTTTTGAGATCTTTGATAACCTTTTTCAGATCAGTTGGTGGGCTATTTTGTATCCCAATTCTAGCACGCAATTTGGATTTGGTGAGGACCTCCTTGAGGATATGAATCTTCTTTGGGGCTATCTTGTGGAAAGCATGTTTTTTGCATGCATCCTCTAGTCCCAGGAGATCTAGCTGACCTAGATCCATATATCCCATGTCTTCATCTATTAGTGTGTCAAAATACTAACTAGTGGAATAGATCGTGTTTTCAGGAAGCAACATTGAGGACGGGTTGGGTTGGGAGTTGATCTCCGTGAGGATTGGATTTTTAGAGGGAGTGCTTATTTGGTTTTTCATGGTATCCTGGTGATTCTTTTTGGGGGCTAGGTGGATTTGTTCTTCAATGGGTTCTTCCCCAGTTGATTGTTGGGAAAGGGATTGAAAGCTATTGGTTGTCAACGGGTCTATGGATTTGGCTACGGCATGGGATTTCTGGTTGTTTCTTCATCAAGTGGGGATTGTTATAAATCCTTCCTCATCCATGAGAGGCATATTTGCAAGTTGTGGATGGAGTTTTCTTAGGGTAGTCTCTGAAGAGGTGCTTATGTTCATGGCACTTGTGACATCTGAAGGGGACATGCTCATTGTAGCACACCCAACCCCTTAAGTACCTTTTTAACGGATGGGGAATAAAAAAAATTCTTTCCTCCATCATCTTGAATCCTCTTCTTGAGATATCAATCACATTATTTTCATCAAGATCTTTCCAATGAATGTTACCATGCTCAAATCCGAGCTCTGGATTAGAGGTTATGCCCTTCCAAATCTCTTGAGTAATCATTGGTCGAAGGCCACGTAGAACCCATGTGGGTTCACCTCATTCACACCATTTCATCTGGCATGGACTTGACCATGTTTTTCATTCCTTAGTGATGACATGGCCATTGGAGAGGAGGTTACATGGGATGTTCCTCTCACCTTCATGATCACCAAGCCTTCGATCCTTCATCCTTTCTATCCATGTCTGAAACATTCGTGTAGTCCTGAAGTCTCGGAGTACCCTAGCACTCATATTTTTATGGTGGAGATCAACCCACTGTTAAATCTAATGGTCGAGATCTGCACTCTTTAAATGCATATGTTTAAGGGATTTTGGCATTCGACACTTAACGCCCTTCTCTCTATTCRCATATCTTCAATAGTCCTAAAACCCCAAAATCCTACCACATGGCTCCATCCTTCGACCCTCGTGACTCATCCATTATACCACACCAAATCCATATAGAGTTCTGAAACCTGGACTCTCAAAGGGTGTTRTAGGAAAATTCCCCTAYGAACAAGTGAATATCCTCTTGGATTCTAGACCCCTATACCAAGTCATAAAACATGATAACATTGGACACTAACATTCCTTTGAATCTAACTAAATAATCARAAAGAGAAGGAGAAGGAAGAAAGTGTGATGCACCTTATTCCAATGTTTGTCCTCAYTGCTCCAACTTGAGTTGATCTCCGAGCTCCTTAGCATTGTTTGACACCTTCAATTCAATGGACAGTGAGACAAAGAAATCCTACTCTACTCTATAAGATTAGTCCAATCAAATCCATCTATAAGACAAACATATGTAAAGAGACATAGGTTAGAATGAAAYAGTCCAAGAAATATATTAATGAGAACTCTTAAATAATACTTACAAACTGTAGATGCAGTTGTAGCAACTTCCCCAAGTACTCCTCGTCCAACCCTTGCACAAAGCTCCCAAAATCATAGGTTTTATATCCTAAATATTTTTCCGAAGACCATATGTTTGATACCTCAAATATCCACTACTCTTGAGATCATAAGTTTGGTATCTCTAAAATCCTCTATCCTTCTCAATGGAAAGCCTTCATTATATAGGTTTTGGAGGCTTAACCACTATGAAGAGGATCACTCATCAGATCCATTAAAAAGGGATCTGAAATATATTTAGGGAAAAAATATATCTTTAAGGATTTTAGGGAGGAAATATATCTCAAGGATTTTAAGGAGGAAAGATTTCAACCATCCATGAGATCCTCCACCTTCACTAAAAAATAAGAAAACAAATGTGAGGTGGATTCTCACACTTAATTAATTTCTTTTTCATAAATATTAATAATAATTCATGTGCACTTGGTATTTTTTCCTTCATGTAATATATCCCTCCTCCACATTGACTAGGGATTGTGAAATAGGTTATTCCATGGTGTCAAGGTGTATGAGACACTTATATGACACTTATGACACTTAGGTCGAGGTACCTAGGTGTGAAAATTTCATATGTAACAAAGGGTCCACACTTACATTTGGTGGCACGTTAAACGTAGAGGTAGGGACAGGTAGGTTTAGGCCTTTGGTCGGCTAACCCCAACATCCCAGCTTCCCAAGTTTCCCGAAGTCCAAAACTCCTAGTACCTCGAGGTATTCCACCAGCATTAGGCCAAGCGAGCATGTACAAGGGTGTTAACACGCGATATAAGGTAATGACACATGGCCCCTTCAGTGGGTGACACGTGTCATTTTCTAATTGGCATATAAGGCATGTAAAAGGCACAAATAAAGGTGACACATGGCATGTCAAACATGTGTCCATTTCACCCTAGGTGACATCAGTGTGCCATGTTAATCTGAACTGATAGCATCCAGCCTCTCCTTCCCACAAAATCGCCCAGATCTCTGAAGAAAGAACTCCTGCTAGCAACCTCCCAATATGCTTTATCCCAAGGTTGAGACAGGTCCACATATATCCCTAAATATACAGCATTTGTTTCTTTTTGACTTCGGAGTTCGGGGATTTGGCTATGTAATTTCCTTTTTTCTCTCGAAGTGGTCAGTGTCTGGCTAACCACGGTATAGATCCAATGGTCAGGAGAGATCCTGACGCCTCCTTGGATTGAAGGACCACGTCTCTTTTTGACTTCAACGTTTGATGGTTTCACCTATTTAACACTTTAGTTCTCCCAAAATGGTCAATGTCAAATTGATGATGAAGTAGATGTAACAGTCAAGGAAGATCTTGAAGCATCCTTGGATCTACGGTTCTTATCACTTCATGAGTTTGACGTTCGGGGTTCCACCCATTTAACACTCCCTTTATTCTGGAGTAGAACTTTGCCGAAGTGCTATATGCTAATCCTTCCATTAGTTTATCGGAAGGTTGGGAGAGGTTCTCAATGCACTTTGGCCTAGATCCACGACTCACAACTCTAGCTCAAAGATCCCTAGGTCTCAATGTTAGGCCACTTTTAAAGGGACACCTGTCAACCCAAATCACACTGGAAAGATGTCTGGCACATGCCTTAGGTTACTGACATCTATTTACAATGCCACAAGGCCACCACAAATGACATCACCATTGCTCGACATGTGGACCCCCACATCATATCGACATGATATGCACATCCCCACGATAAAATGACCTAGAGGGGTCTCTAAGGATCCTGAGATCGACGATCCACATTACTTTGTGACTCTGACATTTAGGGGTTTTGGTGTTATAACACCTATGTTCTCTCAAATTGGTCAATGCTGGACTAACCACAACATAGATCCAATAGTTAGGGGAAATCCTGAATACCCTCAGATGGAGGACTCACATTACTTTGCATCCAAGAAGTGGATCGAGGTTAAATAAGAGGAAGGATCCTACATTAACAGGTAAATGAATGCCAATTTTTGGTCAACCATCAACTTACTGGTATGATAGGTCACCTTCAGTGCATTTGGACATTGCAATGTTCATTTACATTGGAGCTTTGAACTCCGGGAGATTCAGACTCCCGGAGTCCCAAATAACTTTGCTCCTTTTTGGGTGTAGCGAGGGGTTCCATGGACCTAGTCCCATGGAAAATTTTCAAGCTCTATAGGCTACACTCATAAATCTTAGCGAAGATTTGGTTAAGGTCATGGGAATGAGCATGTGGTCTCTTAGACGATTGGTTTGAAGGAATCATCTTCCATTCACATAACTTAAGTTCTAAAATAGGGAAAGGTATTTTCGAGGGATCAACCGGTGACTTGAATTTAGGAGCAGAACAAATTGATTAACAGATTGGATACAATAAACACAAAGATATGAAGAATAACACAAATATCCAATGAAAAATATATTATATTGAATAATGAAATAGGTTGAAATTGTAAAACTATAGAACTGAAACACTTTCTCAAATCATGGTATCTATCTCTGAGAAGAGATGTGGTTGCTACGCGCATCTGTCTGAGAAGAATGAATTACAATGAGTCTCTAGAGGCCTTTTTGATATTACTCATGAATTCCAAAACCCTAGACATCCAAAAACCTAACCCTAGGAGGTGAAACGTCAAAATTCATGTGGGTCCCTATGGGTAAGTTGGTACCTCAACTTCCCGGGGTCGTAACATTTTCATACGACCTTCGTTTTAGGAGCGTGATAGCCCCTTGGAAAGGTCTTTGAGAGAACTACACATTCCGTCGTCAAACTCTGACTCTGTCTATAGTTGGAATGTGGTGAGACAAAAAAACATTGTTTAGGCCTCCAAAACGGCCCTAGAAGTACATCAAGATGTGCTGACATGAAAACATACAAAATAAGTCAATTGGATTAGGTGAGAGGCCACCAATATCCACCTAGAATATGTGTAGGGCTTCATACAACCCCAAAAGTGTGGAGCCCATAATTACAAAGAAGTACAAAAGAACGTGTTGAATCAATAATGGACAAGAGGAACTAGTTGGAATAGGTGGGTGGCCACCAATAGCCAACTAGATCAATCCTCCTCCCTTAGGAAGCAATGGTCTCCATTGCATTGACTTCACCAATCAGGTGAGGAAACTTCTGCTGGATTTGGCCCCGTGTGAGCCACTTGCCCTAGTGTAGAAGATTCCCTACCTCGACAACCTGATAAAGATGGATACTCTGCTAATGTGTGCCCTTGACCTTTGTGTCCTCTATCTTATCAGTGGATTCTTGTTTCATGTAGTCAGGTTTGAGCTCCGTGGGTTTTAGTTTTTCTGCGATCTCTGAGGTGTCCAATAATGGTGGAAAATATGGTCAAAGGAGGTCCACATTGAACACTGGGTGCAGGACAAGGAAGGTTGGAGTGTTGAGCTTGAAAGAATTGCTATCCATGGCCTTGGTGATAGTGTAAGGCCCATAGCGAAGTGGGCAGAGCTTCCGATGGGGTCCTGTGAGACGCTCCTTCTACAAATGTAACCAAACTTTGTCACCAACTTGAAATTGATGTGGTACCCTATGTTGATCATGGAACTGCTTGTATTTAGCATTAGATTTCTACAAAATATTCTGGACCTGTTGGTGGATGTGTTGAATCCGCTGAATGAATCTAGTGGCTTTGTCGATCATAGACTTATCATGGGAATATTTTTCCTGTGTGGTAGAAAGAGGAAGTGAAACATCAATGGGTCCTAAGGGTTGAAATCCCAGCCCCACTTGAAATGGGTTATGGTCGGTGGAGCTATGGGGAGCCCTGTTGTAATTGTGTTGAACATAGGGGAGACTTTCGTCCCATGTACATGGATTCTTAGAGTTGTACATGCACAAGATATGCACAATCATCCGATTGACGACCTTTGTTTGGTCATCTATTTGGGGGTGGAAAGCAGTGGATTTTGTGAGCTTGGTGTCCAATAGTGACTAGAGACTCGACCAAAATGTGTTGATGAACTTGTTGTCCTAGTCAGAGATGATGGTCTGTGGTATCCCAAAGTGGACCCACACTCATTTGAAGAAGAGCTTGGAAGTATCTGTCACTATGGTATTCTTCTTGTAGGCTATGAGGATGGTCATCTTCGAAAACCAATCAATGTCCACAAATACACAGTCATTTCCTTTCCTAGTAGATGGAAGGCTAGACATGTAATCCATTGAGATGGATTCCCAAGCATTTTTTAGTGTAGGAAGAGGGGTGTATAAGCCTTTCTTCTTAATGGTTGGATTGGAAATGGCATAGGAAGTGCAAGATATGATATACTTGTTGAATTCCTTTCAAAGTTTTGGAAAATAAAAATGTTTCTGAGGAACGACCATAGTTTTCTCCACGCCAAAATGTCCTTCCATGTGACTGTAGTGGGCTTCCCAAATCATCTTTTCATCCTCGCTTATAGGAACAAAAAGATGGCTTGGGTGGCATAATAGTCCATCTTGAATGTGAAAATCGATGACATTCGCTCCTGTAGCAAAGCGCTAATAGGTGGTGGTGAATTATGAATCTTGCTGATAAAGTTGGGGCCACTTAGATGGTTCATGTCCATAGGAATGGAGCACAGTGGTGAGTTCATCCATAAGAGGTCGTCTGAGCTAGTTAGTGACATGATTTGAGATACATTTATTATACTTTATGTTGAGATGGAACTGATGCATGTAGGTGGAGCACTTCTGATGGTGGTCGTTCTGTAATTTCCCCTATGTTTGTATGAACTACAGAGGTATGTGATCAGTGTGTATGATCATCTCCTTTCCCATAATGTAATTTTTCCATTAAATACAGTCTTGTACAATGGAATACATTTCCTTGTCATAGGTGGGGCATTTTCGGACAGTATTTGAGAGTGTCTCACTATGGTATTCCATCAGATGACCATGCTGAGTGAGAACTGCACCCACAACATCGTCAGATGCATCAATATCAATCTCAAATGGTTGTTGTAGATCAGGAAATGAGAGTACTAGAACTGAGCACAAGCGATGATTTAGATCATCAAATTATCATTGTTGTTCCTTTCCCCACACAAACTTGGCCCTACTACCACCGTTGGTCACCTGGCTGAGGACCCATGCAATATGGGAGAATCCCAACATGAACCGTCTATAGAAGTTGGTAGTCCCAAGAATCTCTGAATCTTGACCAGTGTGGTCGGGGCTATCCAGTTATGGATGAATTGGATATTAGTTAGATCAACATGTACCCCATGCTCATCAACAATGTAGCCCAAGTATTGGACATTGTTCATGAAAAAAGAGCATTTTTCTAGGTTGGCATATAGCTTGTGTTGTCGCAAAGTTCTCAAAACCTGCTGAATATGCCGCATGTGCTCCTCCCACGTTCTATTGAAGATGAGGATTTCATTCAAATATACCACCACAAAGGAGTTGGTGAAGGGACTCAATACATCATCCATCAACCTCATGAAATTAGTTGGTGCATTTTTTAAGCCAAAGGGCATGCCTAGCCATTTGAAGAGACTTTCTTTAGACTTGAAGGTTGTCTTCCATACATCAATTCGTTCGATGGGAACCTGGTGGTAGCCAAAATTTAGGTCAATCTTGCTAAATAAWTTTTTCCCCTTGAGTTGGTCAAGAAGATCATCAATCATGGGAATGGGGTACTAKTTCTTGACTGTGATTTTGTTTAAGGATTTGTAATCAATGTTGAATCACAAAGTCTAGTCCTTATTCTRCACTAGTACAATCGGGTTTCCACAAGGCAAGGAACTGAGTATGATGTGCCCCTTTTGAAGAAGCTCTTGGATATGATGCCTTATTTTGTCATTTTCCATCAACGATCGAAGATGTACTGGTCCATTAGGTAGAGGTGCGACGGGGGTCATATCAATTGGATGCTTGACTTGGCAGTGTGTCGGTACCCTTGTAGGTGAGGAGAAGATGTCTATGTATTCTTCCACGATCCCGTTCGCTTTCTTCTGATGAAAAGAGAGGCTCTATGTAGAGGCCACATATGTGGCAGTGACTTTCTGCTTACTGTGCACACAGATTACAAAGAAGGTGAGCTTCCCAGTCTATGAAATGACCTTACTTCATTTCTTAGAAGAGATTAAAGAAATAAGAGTAGGTGATGCTACCTCTAGTATCCTGTACGATTTTATACCCAAAGTAATAATAACACTGTAGGGTCTAGACTCATACACAACATGATGCTTCCAAAAATATTGTTTTCCTAAAATAACATCACAACTTCAAGGGGAGAAATATCCCACAATACCTCATATTTTAAAGGCTTGATGTTGTAGGGCATACAACACTCTTGGCTGACACGAAGATCTCTTCCTTGGCAAAGCCATCCGATGGTGTAGGGATGTAGGTGCAGTGTCATTGGAGTGTCCAGTCGCTTGACGACCTTTGCTGAAATCAGGTTCTCTTGACTACCACTATTGACAATGAAATCAAGTGGAACCCCCTTTACCTACATATGTGAGTGAAAGAGGCACTCCTTTTCCTTTGGTTCTTCTGTTTCACTTGATCAAACTTTGGTGGTAGTGATAGTGGAACTGAGTTCAACATTGATAATTCGTTTCCCTCCTTCAGTATTTGATTCAAAATCAAAATCAACCTCTGACTCGAAAGCCTTCCGTTCATCCGTGAGTGATTTCTTGGAGCAACATTCTTCGGTGTTGTGCAAAGGGATTTTATGGTACTCACACCATTTTCCCATTTCCTTCTTCATCTTATCATTTCCCTTCTTATGTTGCAACTTGAACTGGTTGTCTTGAGGGTGACCATCTCGACTTGGTCCCTTATTGTGTGGGTTGGGGCCTCCTTTTTTCTTCTTTGGCTGTGAGGGGTTTGCATATCCAAACTCTCACATTTTCTTCTTAAATTTTTGCTCGATCTTGAAAGCGTATCTATAAGTCGTTCGCAATGAGGTGATGTCCAGAAAATCCATTATGTTTGAATGTATCTATGAAAACAACAATTTTATTCGAGCACTAGATGACGCTCAGAGTATTTTATCCCAATTTGGTGCGTAGGGTATGGAAAATATTGGTGAAATATGGTACTGTCTGGTCCCTTTCTTGATGTAGGGTGGTCCATCTGGTGTACTGGTCCTCATAGCTTCCAACAGGGTAGTATTTCTCTTTAATGGTGTTCCAAAAGGAATCCCATGTAGGGGCCACCACAAAAATTGCAGATTCCTCTATGACCCTTTGCTCAGAGTAAGTATCCCACTAGTCTTTAACATGGGGAATGAGCTTGAGGAGTGAAAAAGTGATATTTTCCCTATCGAAAAAATTGTGGACCGAAAAATACCCTTCGAGTAGATTCAACCATTTATCTACAACATCCACATCTATCAATCCTTCAAATAATGGAATATCAAAATTTACCTATACCTTGAAAGGGGTTGCATGGCCTCTTGATGAATATGATTCTCTTGTGGGAAACCATTGAAGGATCTATGCAAAGTTGTCCATCATTCTGTTCCTTTGTCGCATGAGGGTTTCCTCAAGCAACATTTTAATAGGATCTTTTGATCCATCATTTTCTTTTCATCCCCCATGGGTTGTTGACAGCCTTAGCCAATCGATATTGCAATGGCTCGATTGGTTTGAGTCCCAACTTGTTAAGGTCCTAACCCGCACATAGGTAGATCAATGTATTTGGATGTAATAAAGGTCAATATTAATAAGACCTTTCAATAAAATAGAATAAGGCGGATGTAAGAAGACCTAATAGAAGCTTCC
>SNQJ01S0103321.1:0-20854 GCA_010110895.2 Picea sitchensis
CTCATCCCAAACACATCCCAGTCAGCTCATTTTTTCACCCGGAAACCTTGCCTCAAAGGCGCGGCTTATACACCCAAGATATAGCCGAAATTCAGGCATGGCACGACAAGATATATAGGTGATCATGGCAACGTTTTTATTTTCAACGTGTATGAACCTCATTAATTTTTGTTATGTCCATTATGGCGCAGTCCAACGGGCCAGTGGTGAGCCATCAATGCTTTTTGATCCGGTCGGAGCGACAATCGAATGAATATATCGGCCTCCAATGGCTATATTTCTTCGCCATGGTGAAGTGACCTATGTCTCTGTTCTGTTATCCCGATGAAGCTCCAGTTTTGTAAAGTTTATTTTTGCGAGGTACCATCTAGAACCTGTTGTAACTTTTCAATCTTAGCCTTCTTCTTACCCAGCTTTCCAGCCTTCTTTCCAGTGAGCTTCATCTCAGTGGTTATTTTCCCATTATGATTCTTATTTTCCTTGGGCATAGTCACTTCGCGTTGTTGAGGCTATCTCCTAGGACTCAGGGGTAATACTTCTTCCTTACCTAGGGTAAGTACTTCAGTCGTCTGTGAGTTCTATGATGTTCTTACAACTTCAACATCTGGGTTTCTAGGCTAAGTATCTTCGATCTATTCTCCTGTTCTTTGAATAGTTGTGCGATCCTTCTAGTCATGAAATCTGTTAACTCTCGTTTCTGTTGTTCTAAAACCTCTTCTTCTTCCTTCTTTCTGGCTTGATCTCTTTCAATCCAATTTTTTCCAAGTAACATAGTAAACGGGGCGTTCTCCTCAATAATTTTGATAATCTCAAAATCTTCTTCTGTCGAAGTTCCATTGACATTCATAGATATTTGAGTGAGATTTCCACATAGGTTTACCCTTTGAATAAGCCTATTCCTCCCAATGAATGAATCATAGCAGGTCTCCCTATAGCTTCCCAGGTTCTTTCTGGCATAATATTCATGTTTGTTTTCTCATCTAGAACACAGTCAATGTCGAAGTCCCATATTCTTACCTTGATGCATTATTTTTCTTTAAAGACCTCAGATAACCTAACATGTCGGTGGTCATTCACAGTGTCTTTCATCTGTAGCAATACCTTCTCTAATTCCTTCTGGGGTTCTGCTATTTCTGGATTTTCCTTAGGGTTTTCTTCATTAAAATTCATTTTTTCAAGCTTAGCAATCATTCTAGGGCAATCCAACACTTCATGGTCCATAGCTTTGCAACAGAGACAACTAGGTTTTCCACTAGGGCATTCCTTAGCTAGATGTCCCGGTCTTCTGCAACCGTAAAATAGGGTTAATCCTCTCTTCCTTTTAAATGATCCCCAGCCTCTTCTGTACTGCACACTAGGATCATGGTAACTAGCCTGCAAAAAACTCTTTCTAGGATCCTGCATCCATTTATTAGTCCAAACATTATTCTTATGCATAGGTATAACATATCTATCACTATACTTATCAGATATATTCATATCAAGCCTTCTTTCATCTATCAAAGCCCTAGTTTCAAGGTAGGATATAATCTATCAAACATACCTAGATCGATACTTTAGAGACAAAAATTTTCCACTTATCTTACTTCTACAGAGCACAAAGCTTCCAGATCTTAATTTTTTTTAACTATTATTACCTTTATTAGAGAACCAAGCTTACAGATCTTACCTCTTTTCTTCAGATATGACCTTTTTTCTTCAGAAACTTCTACTTTTACCTTTCTTAGAGCACCAAGCGTTTAGATATTACTTCTTTTCTTCAGATCCGACCTATTTTCCTTAGCACGGAGCTTTATAAATCGAGTAGAATACTACGCACTAGGGCATAGATCTTCGCACAAGAATTCTAGTTCAACCCTTTTGCACAAAGCTTCTTCTCCCTTAGTTCACAGCAATCACAATTTCAGTCCCGACAATGAAACCATTTGTTGGCACAGGGGCAGACCCAGGGTTCAATTCTACAAGAGAGCACCAACAAAACCCTAACTACCAGTCATTTCAGCAACACCTACGAAGCAGATGAAGTCTCACCCGAGGTAAAGGTAGGGGTGGTTGCAGGACTCAAGTGTCTACAACCTTAGCCAGGACACAGATCTGTGATTATATTGTTTACAGAGTGCTTAGTATCAATCATTCATCAATATTCAACCCTTATTACAATTTGTAGATAGAACAGAGCACCGCAGCATTCACTTAGATCTAATGTATTTCATCACTTAGCAATAGTAAAAGATATCAAATCCAATAGATCAGCACTAAGCTTCTTTAGACATGTCAGATCTAACATTCACACACATCTTAAGAGGCATAAAGCATAAGTGGATCTATCTAAATACACCAAAGCACTTAGCAAAAGAAAATATGAACACATCAAGTCAAGGCACAAAGCATAACACACAGATTTATGTGGTTCACCCCCACCCTGGGGCTACATCCACCAACTCTTCTTCTTTATGAGGGGCTCTAATCGGTTACAGGCACAAAGCTACCAAAACCCTCCTGCGCACAGGATAGAAGATTTGTGCAACTCGCTAGATCCTTATTCCTTGCGTTACAACACAAAGCCTTCGATATCTCCACACAGGGAATTGCACTAAGATCTGCAAGTCTTACAAGGTGCACAACCCTTTGATCACACAGATCCCACTCGGCACATAGCCTATATCATATAGATACAATCCTTAGATAGTTTACTAGATGTCTAGATGTATGTTTATACATTACAAAAGTGGGCCTAAACGTGGGTAAACCCACGGGCCGACATCCCTATCCCATTACATTTTCCCAAAACCCAAAATGGGCCCAAAAGTGGATCGAGATCCCATGATCTCTGCTTCGCCTAGCGCTATTTCTTCGACAGGCTGTCGAAGTCCAAAAATGGTCAAACATGACCAAGTAACTCCAAAACTTGGTCAAGGGACAACATTGCTAATAAAGTAAATATCATAAGGTTTCGTTTCTTCTTCCTGCCCAAGGACAGTGCCTATGGAGATATCCGATGCATACATAGAAATATGAAATGGCAATTTCCAGTTTGGTCCTCTCAGCACTGGTGTTGTTGAGACCAAATTTTTTAGTCCTACAAACGCAACATCACACTTGTCAAACCACTGAAATTACGCATTACCAGTTAAATAATTTAAAGGTGCAATTGTTCTTGAAATATTTTCTATGAATCTATAGTAGTATATTGCAGCGCCAAGGAAACTACGTACCTTAGTTTGTGTAAGGATTACCTCTATTTTTGTTGGATCTACCTTGATTCCTTCTGTAGAAACATAGTGTCTCAGTACCACACCTTTGTTCATCATCATATAAAAAATTTCATGGCTTAAACACAGCCTAGTAGCAATGCATTATTCCAGTACTTTCTCTAGATTGCTCAGAGCTTGATCAAAACCAGTGCCATAAGGGGTGAAATCATCCATGTAAACTTCAAGTCCTTCATTAATGAGATCAAAAAATATGATCAGAATGGCCCTCTGAAATGTGGCTGGAGCATTACATAATCCAAAGGGAAATACTCTATATGCAAAGGTACCCCAGGAACATGTAAATGTAGTTTTATCTTGGTCTTCCGAAGCAATCTGGATCTGATTATAGCCACTAAAACCATCTAGGAAGGAGAAGAACTACTTCCATGCTAAAGTGTCAAGGACTTGATCAATAAAGGGTAAAGGAAAATGGTCCTTCTGGGTAGCTTTATTGAGCTCTCTGTAGTCTACACAGATTCGCCATTTCCCATTCTTCTTTGGAACGATTACTAGTGCGGAGACCCACTGACTATCTGAGATAGGATATATAAAATCAACATTCAACAGTTTTTGTAACTCTTCTTTAACAACATCCCTGAGATGAGGGTTCAATCTTTGTTGGGGTTGTCAGATGGGTTGGGCTTCTTTTTTAATATAGATATGATGTGTGCAGAGTTGGGGATCAATGCCCTTCATGTTAGGATATTCCCAAGCAAAAGCCTGCTGATATTTAGAAAGGATCTAAATTAATTTGTGTTGTTGTTTCTCATTTAAATTAGCATTAATATTCATAAACCTCCCTAGTGAAATTTCAACTGATTTGTTGTTATGGACAACAGTAGTGAGGATATTTTGTTCCATCAATTCTTCCAAAGGATCTCCCTGTGCTTCATTATCTAACACATCTTTTAACATTTGGCATGTCGGGTTACTTATAATGGTTGGGTTGTTAATGAAGTTGTTGATCACATCATATTCTAGTTGGTTCTTGAGTCCGAGAGTTTCTTCCAGTGTGAGAGGGGATCGTAGATCCTTTTCTAGATATCTAGGTCGTGGCAACTACTGATGTATAAGGTACGGGCTTGGTTTAGCTGGAGGATATAGGATGAGGTTCTTTGTAGCACCTCCTCTAGAAATTGTCATGTTTCCCGTGTGACATCCTATGTATGCATCTGTTGTTGTGAGCCATGGTCTTCCCAGTATTAATGGATGTCCATCGAGTCCACTTCTTGGGTTGATAATAAGAAAATCAGTCGGATATTCCCAAGAGTCAATTGAAATTGCTATATCCTGTAATGTACCAACTAGTTTCACCACTGATCAATCAGCCAATTGTAACATAATTAGAGTAGGCTCAAAGGAGGTGAAACCCAGGATGTTTCAAGTCTCGATGGTCAAGATATTAATGGCTGCCCCCAAATCTACTAGTGTATTTGGAAAATAAAAACCTTGTATCTGAACTATTACTATGGGATTTCCTAGGTCTGCATATTTGACTAGTTCCTGTCTTCCTAGAATGAGATCAGACAAGGCTCCTACCACGTGAAGAGTTGATGATGAATTTTTAACTTTCCCGACAGGTTTCTTCCCACATAATTCCTTAATTGTCTTTGCATAAATTGGGATGTCTTGCAGAGCCTGCAGGAGTGGGATCTTAACATATGTATTCCTTAGTTCCCCTATGATGTCAAAGTTAGGATATGCAACTAGTTTTTCTATCATTAGCCTCTCGGGAAATGGGGGAGAAGGGGACTTCTCCTCATCATAATTTTGTGGCTCAACTATGTTTCCCCCTTGTTCTATTTCTTATGTTATGACCACAGTTGAGGGTTTCATTGCTAGTTGTACATTTTTATTCTCCTGTTCTCGATGAGTATCCTTTTCTTTAGTTGAAATCATGCGCCCTGACCTCAACTAAATTTCATTGCACCCTACTGAGTTGATTTCCCATCCAAATTCTCGATAATTTGTACAAGTTGGGTTGGTCTATTATTAGGATTTGGATTGGGTTGAGCTGGTAATTGAGGACACATTTGAGATTGAGGATTTTGGGGTAATTGGAGTGGTGCTTGTAAAGTGGGTTGAGCTTGGGGCACCACCCCCATGGGTTGATTGGTCATCCCCATGGGATGGTGCCAGTTTTGATTCCAATTGGGGCCTTGGGCAGCTGTGTTAGTCCATTGTGAAGGATAGGGGTTATTACTTGGATTTTTCCAAGATGGGGTGGTGTATTGAGTGTTTGTCCAGGTGTTATTTGTTGCAGATTGATTTGGCCAGCTAGGATTTGTAACAGATTGATTTGGCCAGTTGGGACTGCCATGTGTTTCCAGAATTTTGTTGTTGATTATACTGTCCAGAAAAGAAAGAAGAGGGATCATATTATGTACCTGAGCAACGGGCCTGTCATTGGTGATGTTGAGCCATCAGGTATAACAGTTATGTTTCCTCTTCTGCTTCTCTAAAGATAGCTTTTAGTCATGGGAGCAATGGACATTGCTCTGTTGCAAGATCTTTGGCACAAATGGCACAAACCCGAACCACATCCAAAGGGAATTCCCTCAGACCATGTTTATTTCTGCATCGGTGGAAAAATATGGCCAAGGTATGATCTACTTTTGCTTGTTTTTGTTTATCCTGCAAGACATCTAATTGTGTAGTCAGAGTGCTCAGAATGTCAGTTTTGAAATTTTCTAAAATATTATCGACTTCTACTCAGGTAAATCCCCCACTAGTAATGTTGTTATTTTTGGTGAGGGGAGCGCGCATCCCTGATCTGGTCTATGTACTTCCACACAATCATCTGATGCACAATTGGACAATGTTATCATACGTTTCTTGATAAATAACACCCTTCCCCATTAAATTCAGTGTTTCTACCCATTCATCTTTCATTCCTTTTATCAAAGTGGCTTTAAGTACCTCACCTGATAATGTACCGTAAGGATATATTTGAAATTATATTGAAACCTTTCAACATATTCTTCTAATGTCTCGTTTTCCTTTGCAGTCATTTGAAAGATTCCATCTTTTAGATCCCTGGTTCTACAATAATCCCGATATTTCATTAAGAAGGCTTGTTTCGTTTCATCCCATGAGTTTATAGTTCCCCCTCCTAATCCCATAAACCAACATAAAGCTGCTCCTTTCAAGGTAGAAGGGAACAACTTCAGTTTCTGGGGTTCAGAGGTGTAGTCATATATGTCCTCTACATAGGACATCAAATTCAAATAGGAACGCATCATGGTCCTCTGAAATTAATCCATGAAAGGTTAGCAATTTTTGTAATGGGATTTCTTTCATAGGGGCATTAGCAACTGGATCAACTATCTGATATTCCAAAGTGGAATTATGGTCTCATGGTTGATTTGGTTGCGCCATTTGGTTCAAAATATGCCAATAATCTTCAGGAATTTATTGGCTTGGGTGTTCTATTTGGGGTGATTGATTACTTGATCCCCTAGGGGATTTAATCGTACTACCTCTATCTGGGATTTCAGGTATAACTTTTCCTATCACAGAAGATCCAGGATCAGGTGGTGGTGATGGGTTTGCTTTAGCAACCCCGTTGGTCTCCCCTTCTCCTTCTTCCAGATTACAAGAGTTTTCTCGTCTAAAGGGCTGAGAGGTGGAAGATCTGTACTTTGAAAATTCTGTTCAGTCCCTTCAGTTCTGCTATGAACCTCAGCATAGGCTGCAGTTGGTGAATTTGTTGCCTGAGGGATTCGAGTAGATCCTTTCCTGGTCCAACCGAAGCTTGAGATTCATCTTTTCGGATGATTTCGTCTATGAAAGTGCTTCTTCCGTGGGCCATCGAGCCCTGGCCTTTTGTGGTTTTTGGTGGGGGTTTTTGTTTTTCAGGTTCTCTCTTCTTAGTCATACACACTTCACACAAAATTCTAAGTACATATATGACCTCTATGTATCAACTGAAGGTAAGCGTTGGCATAAGAATTTTACTTATTGCCTACGTAGGTTCGTACCTTCTGTTTTCAATACCTCATCCTTTAGAGACACAACCTATGCTATCTTTGACATTCTCCCCGACAACGGTGCCAAAATGTTGGGATGTAAAGATGTCCTAAAACAACCTTAGTTTAACATTAATTTATCAACCCGAGGATTCGTCTTTTATTTCAAGAATATCAACAAAGTCTATGCAGATAGTTGTAGAAGCTAAAATCGTGTAGTCAAAGAGAATATGAGTTTATCAATATTCAAGTTCCTCACACATTCATTAAAATTTTGAAGCTAAGATCTAAACTCAACAGAATTGGAATCTGATCTACAACATGTTGTGAATTAAAGGAATTTAATTAAATCATTGAATTGATCTAACTAAGGAACAGTAATTGAATTTATGGAAATGCTTAATAAACTGATCTATCGATGACTAGTTAATCTGCTAGAAAGAAATAGCTAAGTATTGTAAACTGAGAAGGAACAACAAATGTACTTTAGATGAAAGGAACAACAACTGTTCAATTAAGCGAAAGGAACAACAAATGATAACTTAATAAAAGAAACAATGTATGTGAAAATGAGAGGAATTGTCGATCAATAAACTACAACAATGTGAGATGGAACAACAATCGATAATGTTCAATTAAAGCATCTATCTCATGTAATCAAACAACACAATTAATCTATAAAACATCAACACACTCATCATTTATCTTCACTATTGCAAAAGATATTAAATCACAGAACATAAATCAAACTGATACAATTACAGATCGAGATAGTAACTCCTTCAGACTCGGCCCTTGGTCCTCAAAAACATTGCTACTAGAAACTCAGTATGCAAAAATGATGAAAACACCAAATGCTTCTATTAATTCCATAACTGGTACAACATTTACAAAAGGCTACTTGTACAGAGAAATTCTGAGTTCTGAATGCTTGGATAAATTTCTTAGTTTCCTTTCTTTGATTCATTATCCTCTATATATTACAATGATATGGGTAAATTAAGCTATCCTGAGGATAGAGAGATCCTCAGGATTTCTTTTACTATTTCTAAAGTTTACAAAATAGAGAATCAATCTTCCTCAAAACTACTTTGCGCCCAATGTCTTCAACCTTCAATAGCCTACGTATCTTCAAAATCTCCTTAGCTATCTTGGGTTTGACAATATTTATCCATTCCTACAATAAAATCAAACAATTCCAACCGAATATTAGAATTTATCTAACATTACTCAATAATATTTCTAGACGACATTTTAATCATTTTATATCCTAATCATTCCTAATTAACAGAAAAGTCAATCAAGATCATATCATGAATCATAGGAATGAAGAGGATATTTGTACCTTTTCCTCAACTCAACAACATCCATAAAAAGTTTAATCTTCAGTAGACTACAAGGTAGTGCATAGGAGTTGTAATACCCCAGTTTTGACCCTAGATGGCATTGGATTATCTGTGATTACTTCTACAACATTTGACAACCCCACCTTCATGAAGGCCATTGGAGCAACCCCTACCTCCATTGTTGGACTGGGAGATGCTTCCTCCACCTCTGCTACTCTAGCCATTATCATTAAAACTACCAAACGCACTGCAGATGCATACTTTCCTAGGCCTGCCATTGTTGCTCACACCACCAAGAAACCTACGGCATCCAAGAGATAATGAAAATTCCAAATCCTAAGCACAATTCTTCCGGAACAAATACGAATCTGAGATAGACTACCTAAAATTTGAAGCAACAATCTTTCTTCGACGAGACTCTCTCGACCAGAATTGATTGAGAAATGTGTATCCCAACATTTGCATAAGAGAATGATCTGAGAGTCATGCATATTAATCCTCCTCTCTCCCTGGCATGACGAATAGGAAATGTACAGGTATCCAAATACAAACTATCTTTTCCAGCTATGTTTGAATAATGATTACCCACAAGATTGGGAAAGGCTGCTATCGGTTTTGGGCAAAATAAATTCGTATCTACACTTCGTCACAGTAAATGCATTCTTGGCGGCTATGGGTGTTGTATCGGTGGGCGATACTAGACTAGATTGACATATGAAACAAGAGGAATAATCCCGTCGACCTGGATCCGACGTGCACCACTCGAATCTCGGTTTGTCGTTTTTCTCAAATTTGGGCAAGAGATTTACAATTTTGATCATGTGAGATTGCGGAAGGCAGTTGCAAAATTTCTTATTTATGCAATACCTTGTAGCTATGAATAAAATATCTAGAGAATGTTCCCATTCATCCCATTGTTAAAAGCAAATGAAGATTTTGTTGAAATAATGTAATTGCGAAGGGCATTCTTATTATTATTGGATTAAATCCCCATTGCAAATTAATCATGTCATTATTATTATTATTGTTATTGGATTAATCCCCATTGTGGATTAATCATGTCGGTAATTGTATAAGGACCAAATCCCCTTTTGCGGATTGGTCAACAGACAATTATAATAGGTAGAATAAGAAGTCAGTCCTAGCCGGATTGGCCAAAAGACAATTATAATAGGTGGAATGGGTTTTACCCCATAGCTTAATTAAGAGACCCGTGAATATAATAAAGGTATTTACACCTGTGATTGAGGTCGTCTCGCATGCTGAAGAGAGACACTTCACACGCTGAACTGATAATACAGAGGGCTAGCTCACTTTAACACACAACCACTTGCTCATTCTCTTATGAGTGTTTAAATTACCAAGAGAGGAGAAGAAGAGTGGCAAATCTCTTGGAGAGGACTATGACTCTTCAGAGCTGGCTTTGAGGGAGTCTCTTGAACATTGTATAAGTTGGCTTATGAGGCGAAGTTTTGTCGTTTTCTTCCTCAGAGGGTTTCCGGATAAATAAGCTGTGTCTCGTGAATGTATTTCAAGGATCTTGTTCTTATTATGTGCCTTTATCTATTGGAAATGCAAAGAACTATAATAAAACACACTTAACATGGTTTCAGAGCCAACCTGAGGAAACACAATTTGCAAGAGGAAAACGTCACTGCTAATAATTCAAAAAATTAGGTTTTGGCAAAGTGGAGTATTTTTAGTTCCCTAACCAAGGAAAGTTGCGTCCTCCCCTCATGATCAATTTGGCACCTAGATGACTTTTGAAGTGGTCGATTCTTCAATAAAGTGAAACTCCAACAGTACTGAAACCAGCGCTGTACCGTGGCTATTCGGGAAGTAATGAGTACCGTATACTAAAACTAGAAGCAATTTACCCTGTAAATCCTAAATCAAGTTCTAGGGGTAAAAGTTGGATTTTCAAATTCTAATCACATCTTTTTAACTGCTCCTCACCAAATGCATCTATTCCTCGGATCAGAATTTCAAAATTCAAAGTTTGAAAATTAGGTTTTCCTCATAAAAACCCTAGGTTGCAGTTGCAGTTACAGTCTTAGTACCTGTTGCAGTTGCATTTGTAGAACCAGTTGCAATCACTATTGAAGCTTTTGGTAATGATTATCGCTACTACTAAATGGATTAACAATTTAAATTCTATCCAGGTATGTACTCACATGGTTAATGGTTAAAACTCAAAAGATATTTGTAGGAAAATGGATCTTTTGCCATAGATCCAAGGATCTCAAGATCCAGCATTATTCAAAGGAATGATGCAAACCCAGTGTGATTATTCTAATATATCTATTTGTTATGAAATTATCTTGATCAATGTTGCATGTTAAGGCTATGATCAAATCATTAGATGATTGGGTGCCGATCATAGAGCTTATCCTCAATCCAACCTTTTGTCAAGATGGCATATTGTCTTAGCAACGTGACAAGTTGAAGAAAGTGCTCGTCACTTGACTGAAGGAGACCTCGAAGGCTATGCCGTTAATCACTCTTGAGGACAAGGTCTGTGTTTTGATTGACCAAGATCTCAAAGGTACACATGACAAGCTAATGATTCTTAGCTGAGATAACAATTGTCGTTATTATACGATAAATATGTGAATGATTTGTTCCAGATATGACTAATGTTCTCTAGGAGAAACTTTGTGTGTTAGTTCCAAGTTGCCACAGAAGAATGCTTTATCACAACACTATGGGAGTTTTGACCTAATTTCATATTGTATTCTTTACCTTTAATTTTAAATTATAGCAATAATTAAATGACGTCTATTGTGATGATTATTCTCATATTGTTTTATATTACTCTGAAGGATATTATTCTTGCTTGTTGTTTGTTGACCTTTCTCCGTGCCTGCAATATAAAGGAGGAAGTTATCACAAGGCTGTATACAACGTGGTAAGGAAGAAATCATAAATGAAGCAATCATCGGGAAGAAGAAGTGGGTCACCTGACAGCCGCCATGACCTATGCTATTGAAGAATCCATGAACTCTAGAAGATTAGCCCACAACAACTAAAAGGCATTACCATACATATGCAAAGTTGGCTGCTGCGTTTTAATGTAACTCAAAGCAGCACTATGAAGCCATGATACTGATGCACAAGGAAGAAGATGAAGAACCCATTCAAGAGGGACAAGAAGGCATATTCTGAACTTATTCATTCAAATGTGGCTCAATGCCATCATCCTCCAATAATGGGTATGATACTATGTATCATTCATTAATGATTATTCTCAGAAAAGATCTCGTGATATATTTGAAGTATTCAACAAGACTTCAAGGAATTCAAAGCCTTGATAAAAGAACCTTTCTGCAAGGAAGATTAAGATACTCAGTCAAATAATGGAGGAAAATATATCTCAAAAGAATTCGTGAATATTCACAAAGATGCTGGGATCAAGATTCCAACAAAATGGTGTAGTTGAACGTAAGAACATAACCATGTTGGAAGTCGTGAAGATCAAGATCTTCCATGTGCTTTGGCGGCAGAAGCAACAATGACATCTAGTTTATGCGCAACCCATTGCCCCATAGCAATTTATGGGTCTGGGCACCAAAAGAAATGTTCACCGAAAGAAGCCGAGGTGAGCCATTCAAATATTTGGTTGTTCATTGTTTATTCATATACCGAAGAGAAAAGAACAAGTTGGAACCCTCCGAAAGAAGAGAATATTTGTAGGATATTGTGAGGTATCCAAAGCCTTCAAAATTCCATATACTAGTCACCTATTGAGATCAATAGGACATGACCTTGACAGAAGGCAACACTTAAGAAATCAAGAAGATGTCACCTTGAAGAAATGTATGAAGAGGAACCCTAAATCCAAGGGACTACTAATCAGAGGAGTGGTGTTCCTAGAATTGCATAACTCCAGAAGGGAAGTCATAACTTCCCCCAATGAGGAGACTCCGCGAAGATTATGATATAACAAAGTTCAAGAACCTCTCAAATGACCTTCTCCCATAAAAGAAAGTCCGCTACAAGAGAGCTTATTCAAGATGGAGAGAAGTATGGTGTCTGAGAAGGAACCACAAGAAGAGACCAAAAGCCATTCTCCGCCATATGGCTTTGATGTGCAATCTACTTGATGAACCCACATGCTTTGAAGAGGCAATCCGTAGAAGGAATGGGTAGATGCCATGACGAGGAATACCAATCCATAATAATAAAGAATGATGTGTGGGAAATAGTTCCTAGACCAAAAGTAAGGATGTGGTATCATCAAATGGCTCTTCAAAATAAAAACATGCCGATGATGGAAGCATTGAGAAATATAAAGAAAGATTTGTCGCCGTGGATTTTTCCTGGAAGGAAGGTATCAACTATGAAGAATTCATGGCCGATACACTTTGATCTAACCATTATAGCTCTGGCCGCCAAGATGAAATGGAAGATGCACTAGATGGACGTGGAAGACAACTTTCCTTAATGGAAAAGTTATCGAAGAGTGAAGTGTATATAGAGAAACCCCAAGGATTTGAGGTTGGAAAGACAAAAGAAGTCTCCATGTCTATCGACAGTTGAAACTATACCGGATTGGAAGAAGTCTCTTGTTTGGTATGCCGTATAGACAGCTGATTTATTGGGCTTTCTGCATTTTGCGAGCAGCAGCACTCAAATCTCTACTTCAAAATTATGGATACGAACCAGTAATACTATTATCGTATGTGGATGACTTATTCTTAAATGGAGAAGAAAAGATCATCGCTGGATGTAAACAGAATTAAGCCGCGAGAATTTGAAATGAAAGACTCCGGGCTTATGCATTATTTTTTAGGCTTAGAGGCATGGCGAGTCCGCAGAGAATCTTTCCTTAACTGGTGTTGGAAGCATACTCCAGTCGAAATCTTAAAGAGATTCGACTCACAGAATGCAAGTCCAATACTCCCATGGAAATTTAAGCCGAGCCGGGTTGTTGGTCAGATATCAATGATTTGATAGATGCCACACCGTTACGCATGCATTATTGGATCACGATGTACCGATTTAACACCGTAATTTACATCCGCTTTGCAAGTAACAACTTGAGGCAAGCCGGTAGAGCCCAGATGTGTTCATCTAGTGGCTTAAACATCTTATGAGGTACCTTAAAGGTACAATGGATTATGGTCTTAGCTATGATGGAGATCATGACTTTACATTGTGTGGATACACTGATGCATATTGGGTGAAGCGCGGTTTACGAAAAACACTTTCTCGGATGTTGTTTCCGCTTGGGATCAGCTATGATCTCGGCAGAGTAGGAAGCAATCCAGTATTGCTCTCATCATGACAGAAGAAAAATTAATTGTTTCATGTTCCGCCAGTTTTGAATCTATATGGCTTCGAAAGTTTTTTGACAGGCCTATTTGATTTGATGAGAGCAACCGCATTCTATGTGATAATCAAAGTCGATTAAAATGATAGAGAGCACCTACCTAATGTGTCGAAGCACATAGAGATCCGCTATCATTTCCATCCGCCACATGGTGCAGAGGAGCCTTGAAGCTCCAGACATTAGCACGATGAACAAGTTGCCGACGTTGATTCAAGCCTCTATCTCCAGTAAAGTTTGAACACTTTCGAGATAAGCTTGTATAGTCCAAAAGGACCCTCCCTGAAGGGGGAGCATATATATTTATTCCTTGCTTCCGACTCGTTGTTATATCGAAAGCAAGATTTAGAGTCATTGCTTTTGGACCTCACGGTTAGACATCAAGCATGACGCTAGGTAGTCCTTGCTTCACTGCTGTTAGATGTGCTAACATGAGCTCGGCTGCTTCCTCGACCTCACCGTTAGACGTAGCATGACTCTGCAGGTTCCTTGCTTCCACCTCGCTATTAGATCTAAAGCAAGATGAGTCAGCTGACTCGGCATAGATCGAAGCATGACGTTGTGTGTTCTTGCTTCTGACCTAGTTGTTAGACGTGAAGCAAGATGATTCCTTACTTCGACCAAGCAGCCAGATCTAAACAAGATGAGGATGATGATTCGCCGACCTCGCTGACATGTAAAGCCGCAGATGTTGATGTGTTCCTTGCTTATGACCACGTTGTTAGATCGAAAAGCAAAGATGATTCCTCGCTTCTGACCTATTGCCAGGACGAAGCAAGATGATGATGTATTCCTTGCTTCACGTCTAACAACAACGTCAGAATCAATGAATCATCTTTCTTTACGCCTAACAACAAGGTCAAAAGCAAAGAACACACAACATCATGATTTACGTCTAACCTCGCTGTTAGATGTAAAGAGAGATGTTGATGTAAGTTCCTTGCTTCTAATTCAAGAAACAATGTGGAAGATGATTCCTCGCCTTCAATTCCAGTTAATAGACGAAAGCAAAGATGATTCATTGTCGGTCTTGTTGTTAGATCTTAAAGATGTGACTGACACTGAGCTACCATTTTAACCGTTGTGACATTGAGCCGCTATAGCACTGCGGATGTTCCACTAGTGCTATGATGAGGTATCATTTTTATCGATACATTTTGATGCAGATGATGATGACATTCTCTTCGAGAATGATGATGTTACCGATGAAGAAAACTTCGATGACTCGTAAATATGCTAGCCAATGCTTCAAGATGATATTGACGACATCGTCCTCTAGATGCCACCGATGATGCACATCTCTCTCACCGATGATGATGAAGAATACCCTTCTTGTTAAGGAGTGTTGAAATAATGTAATCGGCTAAGAGCATTCTTATTATTATTGGATTAAACTCATTGCGATTAATCATGTCATTATTATTACATACATATTGGATTAATCCCCATTGTGGATTAATCATGTCGGTAATTGTATATGACCAAATCCCTTTTTATGGATTCACAACAAACACCATAATGGGTAGAATAAGAAGTCGCCCCAACAGTTTTAATTAAAGAGGCCCCGCAATATAATAAAGGTGGGTTTACCCAATTCATATTGAGAAGTTGTCCGCCATGCTGAAGAGACACTTCACACGCCGCCTTAACTTGTATAATACAGAGGCTAGCTCTGTCGAACACAACTCACTTGCTCATTCTCTTATGAGGCAAGCTGCACTACTAAAGTTTAGGAGAGAGGAGAAGAAGAGTGGCACATCTCTTTGGGAGGACTTTCTATATTTGAGTTTATCTCTTGAACATTGTATAGTTATTTATGATAAGGAAGTTTTTATTGGTTTTCTTCCCTAGAGGGTTTCCTAAGATAAACGTTGTGTCTCTCAGAATGTGTACTTTCAGTTGGATCTCTTTGTTCTGCTACATGTTTGCATTTCATTGAAATGCAAAGAACTATAATAATGGCACAAACACTAATCGTGATTTTATTGAGGTAGTAAAATTCTTAAATAGAATCACCGAGAATTGTTTTCCACTAAATTGAACATTCTAAAATTGAATTTGGACTTTGGTTTTAATTTATTCATCCACCAACTTTGCAAAATGTAGGAATTAATTATGATGATGGGATGGTCCACTGATGAAGTGACGGCCAGGTCGTTGGCCGACAATCCATTCACCGGATGATGGTGCTGGCAAAGAAACGAGATAGTTGAGGGCTTGTGAACAAACAGAGACCCAAAACCTAATGGATGGATGTATGTATGCCATGTAGTGATGGTTGTGAGATGAAGGAATATTCAACAACATTCTAATCATTGGGCTAGTGCATGGTGGATAGTCTTAGCCTTGTCGGCATGCTCTTTCAGATGGAAGCCTTTTGGAAGGTCCGCAATAACTAAATTTAATACAAAATGCATTTTGTGTCAGGACTCAGGCTCATTTCATTTATTCACTATTTCATAAAATTGTAATGATCGATTTTTGATGGATTTTTTGACCTTTGTATTTGCTGTTCTTTGGTGTGAATTTTTTCCAAATTGACAAATATGGTTTTACAAAACCTATCAAATTTATTACGCAAAATTGTCCCTAAATATACCTTCAACATAATTATTAAAATAACATTAATACAAATATCAAAAATTTATTTATACATCCATTTATAAATAGAAATAATAGAATGGCTACAACGATTGTTTAGCTTGCAGCCACTTTAGTTTAGTTACGTAGATTTAGGATGACTATGCTAAATTTCTAGAATAGGTACTCTGTTCACCACACTTGAAAAGTCAAAGTCTAAATGACTCGCACAGGTTTTTTTCATTATGGAAGGAAAGGTGTGGAATTTAACCCTTTTTATGGTAAAGCGATTAGCGCCACGGGCCAGAGAAGCCACACCGCTACTTCGTGGAATTAAAAAACACGGGATTCCAGTTTTTTGGCATAATAAGTCAAGCAAAGTCTAATTGGCGTGTTGACTATGCCTTCTTTTGCACTGCAACTCCATTCCATTCATTTCAATCCCACTCACTCCAATTCCATCTCCTTCGTCTTCTTTGCAGAATCCCCTGCTAATAACTTTCTTATCTCCAAGAGCCGATCGCAGAGTATCAGAATACATCGTCGTCTTCTTACCAATTCAATGACTCGCATTGTTTATCAAGTTTGCTTTCTTGTTGCATCTGCCCTTCTCCTCCTCCTCTGCTTCACAACATCTTGTACCGGCGATCACTACCAAGAATGTCATTGGGATACCTGTGGGGACTTTGAATTCAGTTATCCTTTTGGGAAAATTAACATCGGCTGTGGTGATCCTCAGTTGCAGCTACACTGTGCTTCGGAAAGCTATCCTCTGCTTAATATTAGTGGAGATGAGTATCTCATCTTAAATTCCTCATACTTGGGAAATAATAGCCTTAATTATCATAACATGACAATTGTTAACTACAATCTATGGAAGACTATGCCGGGGGGTAAGTGCAATCCTTCAGGTAACTACTCTCAATTTTGGTGGCCCGCCTCTCATTTTTGTCTAGCCCATGGATACACCAATCTCACGCTTTGGAGGCACTGCAATGAAAGTATTAAACGGAATATTTCTCATAAGTACCGTTTATGTGGCGATGATTGGTACGTCATTTCCAATCCAGAATCTGGGAGACGCTTCTGCCAAAGCAATCTTCGACTGCCAGTTAAGAACAACTTCACAATAAAAAATAATGAGGAACTGAGTACACGCCTATCAGCAGGTTTTGAAATAGCATGGTATGGCGACACGAAGAGAGATCAGCTGTGGCTCTGGTTTGACAGTATGGGGAGTTGTATTATATTATTTTGTTTCTAAGTTCAGAATATTTCTTTGCTATTGTACCGATGGCACCTCGCAACCAGAGAAATGCCCCGCCAATCGTATTGGTACTTTCCCTAATCCCCTTCTACGAATTCAATTACAAACCCCAATGCTTAAATTATTACAATCTATAAAGATGTATTAAATGCTCCCTCCATATTATGCACTCTTGAACCCAGCGATATATACAGAGATGTGTTTTCCAATGCCAAGTATTCATTATCATAGCAAAAACTATGGACTGTTGCTTTTACTCATAATAGTTGTCATGGCCGCGTTGCAGGTCGGAAAAACAAGTCAGCCATTGTAATAGGTAACTTCACGGTGAACTTGTATCTTGTTTCCACTATTCTCATGGACAAAGATCACATTCATATCGATCTCTCCATTCCACTGCAGGTTGCATTATTGGAGGAGTTGCGCTGACAGCAATAGCAGTGCTGTTCTTAACGTTTTATGCGAAGAAGAGAAGATCTCCTCCTGGTAGCTCTACTTCAAAGGTGGAGAAATTCTTAAAGGAGTATGCTTATGAAATGCCAATGCTAATTAGATTTTCACTCTATCAGCTCAAGAAGATGACAAACAACTTTGCGGAAAAGTTGGGAGAAGGAGGTTATGGCGTGGTGTATAAAGGAAAGCTTCGAAACGGCGCTTTAGTGGCTGTCAAGCTTCTTGATAGGCATAGACACAGCCAAACCCAATTTCTGAATGAAGTCGCCACAATTGGACGGGTCCATCACTTCAATTTGGTTCGTCTGTTGGGGTATTGTTTCGAAAGCCCTACAAACGCACTCGTATATGAATACATGGTTAATGGATCTCTGGAGAAGTTTACATTTGCCGGAAAAGAGAAGGGCCAAGTCTTGACGTGGGAGCAATTATATTCAATTGCTTTGGGTGCTGCTCGAGGAATTTCATATTTGCACCAAGATTGCGAGAAGCGCATCATACACTTCGACATCAAACCTCACAATATATTGTTGGACGCCGACTTCACTCCTAAGGTTGCTGATTTTGGTCTGGCAAAACTTTGTGGGAAGGGAGACGACCATATTTCAATGACGGCGGCTAGAGGGACGCCAGGATATGTTGCGCCCGAGGTGTGGTCGAGAGATATGGGCCCTGTTACTGATAAATCAGATGTCTATAGTTTCGGAATGCTCTTGCTAGAGATTGTTGGGGGCAGAAAGAATATTGATGTCCAGGTGAGCCGGTCCAGTCAGTTGTACTTTCCTGAGTGGGCTTCAAGCTTCTTGAGAGTGGGGAGTTGGGAATGAGATTGAGAGGAGGAGCAGAAATGGAAACAGAAGATGAGGGGAAGGCGAGGAGACTCACAAAAGTTGGATTGTGGTGCATTCAGTACAACTCCAGAGATCGTCCTTGTATGATGAGGGTTGTTCAAATGTTAGCAGGAAATGGAGACGACGTCGCCAATCCTCCGTTGCCCTTCAATTCCTCGGCTACAACTGAAAATCCCGTACTGTCTTCCACGGTAAATTCTTCTTCAATTGAGATCGCATTCTAGATTTCTATCTTTGACCGTCTTACTCAAACCAGTCTGTGAAATGTTGCTAGTCGATCCCCGCACTCCATACCGTACTTTGTGAAAATGAGTCGGTGACTAGCATGGAGGAAGCGTAGCGACCCTGACTAGGTTGCAGTGACAGCTCCGAGCCATGATTTGTTTTCTCTCACATAATAATGTTGTTATTTTGGGGCTATTGGAATCAGAGTTTCTAGTTTCCCAGAACATGTACATCAAGCTACTTTTGAAAAATCACGATCTTAGAATGATCAACTATGCCTGGAATAATTGACAGTAAGAACTATGTGGTGGAATTAGAATTAAGAAAAACTACGTGTCAAGCTTTGTTGAGTGCGGATTTAATATACACTTTTTTATGCGCTGTTAACATTAAGCATTCTTACATAGTTTTACGCTAACTTATCACTTACACTAAACATTATAACGTTATATATTGATGACGATAATGATGAATATATTCTATATTTTCTGTATCATTATCGTCGATGTTTTGAAAATTATAATTAAAAAGAAAACTGGGATATTTTCCACATGGTTGGATGGCCATGGTATCTCTTAAATTGGAATTACTTTAACATAAAACTAAATCATGATTTATATAATAATAAAGATAAATTACACATGATACAATAATAGGTGAATAATATTCAATCTGCTAAGTAACAACCTTGAACATTGTAGACTTAGAATCTAAAAGTAATTCAAATCCGATGATCTATAATCCATTTTTAGTAGCATTGTGACATTGAATGCTAAGAAGGTTGAATAGCAGTTCAAATCCGATGATCTATAATGCACCTTTAGTAGCATTGCGACATTGAATGCTAAGAAGGTTGAATAGCAATTCAAATCCGATGATCTATAATGCACCTTTAGTAGCATTGCGACATTGAATGCTAAGAAGGTTGAATATTGGCCGCCTACAATACCATAGCATTGATCTTTGTGACACAGATAATGAAAACTCACCCACTTAGACCTTATTTGCATAATCTATTATTTCAATTTTGTTTTACTACAAAAATAAACATATTTCTTAAATACAAAATGTGGTTTATTGGCCATACCACAATTAGAGGTATGCTTCAGGACTACGCTAATCAATAATGGACAGACTCACATGTTTTTCTCAGAGCTTCAACTCATTGTTTTGGGACAAAAGGGTGAAGAGACCATGGTTGTTTCTGAAGTGGTAGCGATACAGATGCAGAGTTTTGTTGTGCACTGGGAGAAGAATTGTAGGCTTGAGGTTAAGGCAGTGCCTGTGGAAAAACTGAGGTTAATCGGGGTTCGGGATTCGGTGATTACAAACGCCGGACACAAAAACAAAACACAATGACAATTGTCGATTCGTGAAATGCAAACAGGCTGTGGGCCCAGGCAGATCAGAGTTCGGGGTTCGAGGTTTGCAAACACCCAACGTAAAAACAAAACAAAAGTACAATTGTCGAATCACGAAAAACACGAATAAGCTTTGGGCCCACAACTTCGGGTTTAGGGTTTTGAGACTAAAGAACTCCGTGCACCTTTTAACAAGTAAACTCTGAAATGCGAAATATAT
>SNQJ01S0103322.1:9992-40464 GCA_010110895.2 Picea sitchensis
TTCTTCGTGCCTGTTTTTTGAAAATCCCTTCTAGATCTATTGCTATAGACTTTAATCCGGATCTAAGCTTCTGTAAACCTTCACCAAGTACAGAGTTATTTACAGCAATGGCTTCTATACAAAATGCCATTTTGTCGAAGAGAGACCTTGCTAACAGACTACTAGTGAGCTTGATTAGTTCTTGGGCTCCTGCTTCCAGTCGTTGTTTAGCTGAGCCATCTTTGCTTCCAGCTAATCTATTCGTTCTTCAAATTCCTGTTGAGGGTTCTTTAGCTCCCTGTGTAGCTTATCCAGCTCCTCTGTAAACCCGAGATTTGTAGTAGTGATATCCTCCTCTAGTTTCTCCATTCTTCTTCCTGCTTCTGTATCTAAATTTTCCAGAAAATCCAACTGATACTGGAGCAACTGCTTCAGATTTGCCAAAGTTTTATCCATCTCCTTGAGCCTTTCTTCCGTGCTTGGTTTGCTGGTCGAACCTGAGTCCATTCTTGAATGCGTTCCCTTTCTGCTTGCGCCTTGCTCTTTTCTGCTGGAGACTTCACGACCTCGTTGCTCTGGACAGACTGCAAACGCGCCTTGGTAATGGTATGAGACTGGGGGTTCGCCCTCTTTTTTAACTCCTTCTACACTCATTCTCATCATTTCTCTTCAATTTGCAGGATTTGGGAGGGATGGCCGCACAGATTCCCTGTCTCCACCATATTTGCGACTCTCCTTCTCATGGTACTGATCTGTCCCTTCCGTCCAACCAAAATTTCTGACACGTCCTGGTCCCATCGATTCCCCCGATTTCCTGACTGTTGACTTAGCTTGCATTTGACTGTGATAGGGAGGGCAGGTCATAACTCAAGGGAGTGCCACTCTAACTTCCATTTCGTTCAGTTTCAATACCCCCGGCTCCAGAAGAGTTCCTCTATTGGCTTCCTCATCCGCCTCCCCATTCAAGTCCCTCAACACATGAAATAGTTTATACGACTTGAAGTTCCTTAGAAGGAGTTGGATCTTGTCAAGAAGGTTATTGAGAATTTCACTTTGAGTCTTAGAGTGGCGAATTATGGCCTGTATAATCACTCTTGAGTCGTCGATTATTGTCAAGTCCGGGATCCTGTGATTTTTTGCTTGGATTAGCCCTTGCCAGAGAGCCATGGCTTCATCTCTGTTGTTGGACTCAGTTCCTAAGCCCAAAGCGAAATGAATTGTTGTAGCCTCAATGGGATTTTCAATTATTCCCCCACCTCTAGCTTGGCCTGGATTTCCTTTCGAGGCCCCATCAAAGAATAGTATTGGGGTGTTTCTTTCTCTTTTCCATTCGGAAAACGCCGGTTTGTCTTTCCTGATCTCCCAATCTTCTTGGATTAGATTGTTGGCTTTTCCTCCCATACGACCTTGGATCTTGAACTGGCTTAGCCAGAGTTCCTCTAAAGCGTATAGTGAGGGGTTCTTATTTGAATTGCAGAGATAGGGGGCAAATTCACCAAATAGAGCGTGAATTTTGATGGTGACCATGGCTGCGGTTCTTTGGTTATCTCTGAAGAGTCTATTGTTCCTTTCTAGCCAAAGGTTCCACAAGATAAACTTTGGAAGTACTTTCCACATCGTGAAGGCTTGATTTATTTTCTTTACAGTGAAAGGGTAGAAGGTGTCCCACTGGAGGAGGAGACTTCTTATATCAGAGGGGAGGTTGAGGGCACTTTGGGTTCCAGATGCTAGCTTCCAGACTTCTTTGGAAAAAACACAGTTGAGGAGGAGATGATCTGTGGTTTCTTCAGCACATAAACATAGTGGACACCTGTAGGGACCTTCCCAACCACGTCTTTTGAGGTTCTCCCCTGTTTGGATGCTCTTGTGCGCCAGTGTCCAAATGAAAAGGTCTATTTTTGGGATGGAATTGGACTGCCAGATTGCTTTCCAGATTGTCGGATTAGGCAGGGCAGTGGGGACGTTGGTGAAGAGTTGGTAGCCCTCTGTTGTGGTGTAGGCCTTTGCATTTCCTCCCCAGCCTCTCTCGTCTTTACCTTTCTTTTTTAATGGGGCCTTCCCTTGAAGGCAACTTTGAAGGGTGCTCCAATCCTTTTCTAGATCAGCAGGTCTGTTGGGCACTCCCCACCCTTGCGAAGTCTGAAGCTTGTCCTCCCCCCAGATTGAGATGTCAAAGAGAGTAACAATGTTTTGACTGTCGATCCAGTATTTGAGGCGATGAAGATCATGTCGCAGCTCTAGGGGGGGTTCTCCCAAAATTGAGTCTTGCCAGATTTTGATTTTCTTTCCGTTTCTTGGCACCCAAGTGAGGTGAGGACTGAAATGTGGCAGAGCCTTTTTGCAGAGAGTGAAGATAGGGGAGCCTTTCGATTCTTTGCATGGAAACTCTAATCTTTGGTCCCTGGCCCCCCTAAAATATTTTCTCCAGAGCGTTAGTTTACTCCAAGCTAGTTTGTCGGTGACCATCTTCCAAAGCAACTTTGCCCCCAATGCCAGATTTTGAGCTTGGGTTTTTTTAAAGTTAAGTCCCCCTTCCAACAAGGGCTTTGAGTTTTTTTCCTAGCTTATCAAATGCAATTTCCTTCGCGCCTGCTTTCCTCCTTCCCACAAGAAGCGCCTTTGAAGTGCTTCAATTTTTTGAATGACAGTGGCAGGGGCTAATAACAACGAGCTTTGATAGATGGGGATACTGGTCACCACGGATTTAATCAGGACTGCCTTCCCTGCTAAATTTAACCAATTTCCCCCCCTGGAGGAAAATTTACTTTTTAATTTGTCTATCAGCTGGTTCTAGTGAGAGACTCTTGGAGCAGATTTAAAAATGGGGATTCCCAGGTATTTAAAGGCCTCCCAATTAGTGAGCCCTTCCATCCCCAGAACTCTTGTGATTCCAAGCATCTCATTTGGCGTGATATTCCAGCCATATATTTTACTTTTGGCCTGGCTTATTTCACTTCCAGAGACTGCAGCGTAAGCATCCAGTTCTTCCTTAAACTTTTTCGCTATTATTGGACTTGCTCCCCCCAACAACAGAGTATCATCCGAAAATTGTGCATGGTTTATTTCTTTAACCCCTTGCATGATTCTTAGTCCCCAGAGGTTTTTATGAACTTGGGAATTTTCTAGCTGATAGCTTAGGACTGAAGCTCGGATTGCATAGAGAAGGGGCGAAAGTGGGCACCCTTGTCTTAAACCCCTGGAAGCTTGGAAGAATTTTGTTACTTTCCCATTCACCAACGGAGCTATCCATGGTGATCCGATACAAGCTTTTATCCAATTTACAAAGGTCGAATCAAAACCAAACTTTCTCATTACTTCAAATAAGAAATTGTGTCTAACTCTATCAAAGGCATTAGCGAGATCTAGTTTGATGATCATACCTTTGTCTCTCCTTCGTATGCTTGAGTGACGGGCCTCTTGAACCAGGATGATGTTATCGGTAATATGCCTACCTTTGACGAAGCCTCCTTGATTTTTCGTCACAGTGAAAGGGAGGATTGGCTTGAGACGATTGGCTATAACTTTTGTGAGAATTTTATAGCTCGTGTTGCAAAGGGAGATTGGCTTGAATCGATTGAAGGAGATTGCTCCTTTCTCCTTGGGGATGAGTGCTAGGAAGGACGAGTTGGTGCCTCCACCCAACTTGTTGCACTGCTGTGATTTCTTGATCATTTTGGTTAGATCCTTTTTTATTATATCCAAACATTGTTGATAGAATATGGCAGTGAACCCATCCAGCCCAGGGGCCTTGTCTGGGTTCATTTGGTCCAGGGCCTCCTTTATCTCTTACTGCATTACCTCCCTGGTCAGCTTGCTATTGACATCCTCATTTATGAGACCAGGGATAATGGTGAGAGGGTACATCTACGGGTCTGTTTCTGTCCCTTGTGGTTCTATGTAGAGCATCTCAAATGCTTCAAAGGCTGCTTGCTTTATGCCCTCTGGATCTGCAATTGTTTTATTTTGGACTTGTATTTCTGTAACTGCTTTGTATTGTTTCCTTGCCTTCACTTGCTTGTGGAAATAGCTTGTGTTTTTGTCTCCTTCTTTCAGCCAAAGACTTCTTGATTTTTTCCTCCAGTAGCTTTCCTCCTCTCTACAGGNATTCTTAGTCCCCAGAGGTTTTTATGAACTTGGGAATTTTCTAGCTGATAGCTTAGGACTGAAGCTCGGATTGCATAGAGAAGGGGCGAAAGTGGGCACCCTTGTCTTAAACCCCTGGAAGCTTGGAAGAATTTTGTTACTTTCCCATTCACCAACGGAGCTATCCATGGTGATCCGATACAAGCTTTTATCCAATTTACAAAGGTCGAATCAAAACCAAACTTTCTCATTACTTCAAATAAGAAATTGTGTCTAACTCTATCAAAGGCATTAGCGAGATCTAGTTTGATGATCATACCTTTGTCTCTCCTTCGTATGCTTGAGTGACGGGCCTCTTGAACCAGGATGATGTTATCGGTAATATGCCTACCTTTGACGAAGCCTCCTTGATTTTTCGTCACAGTGAAAGGGAGGATTGGCTTGAGACGATTGGCTATAACTTTTGTGAGAATTTTATAGCTCGTGTTGCAAAGGGAGATTGGCTTGAATCGATTGAAGGAGATTGCTCCTTTCTCCTTGGGGATGAGTGCTAGGAAGGACGAGTTGGTGCCTCCACCCAACTTGTTGCACTGCTGTGATTTCTTGATCATTTTGGTTAGATCCTTTTTTATTATATCCAAACATTGTTGATAGAATATGGCAGTGAACCCATCCAGCCCAGGGGCCTTGTCTGGGTTCATTTGGTCCAGGGCCTCCTTTATCTCTTACTGCATTACCTCCCTGGTCAGCTTGCTATTGACATCCTCATTTATGAGACCAGGGATAATGGTGAGAGGGTACATCTACGGGTCTGTTTCTGTCCCTTGTGGTTCTATGTAGAGCATCTCAAATGCTTCAAAGGCTGCTTGCTTTATGCCCTCTGGATCTGCAATTGTTTTATTTTGGACTTGTATTTCTGTAACTGCTTTGTATTGTTTCCTTGCCTTCACTTGCTTGTGGAAATAGCTTGTGTTTTTGTCTCCTTCTTTCAGCCAAAGACTTCTTGATTTTTTCCTCCAGTAGCTTTCCTCCTCTCTACAGGATTTGTGCCATTGTCTTTGAAGGCTGTCTTCACGTTGTAGGGCTTCTTGCGTGATCTCTTGGTGTTCCATTTCTTGTTGGTGGCTCTCGAGATGCATTTGGGCTACTATGCAAATGGCTATTGGATTTGGCTGTCTCTTTGCCCATTGTTTAAGGGCTCTTTTTAATCTTCTCAATTTTTCCTCCCAAACATAAAAGGCTAAGCCTTTAACAACGTTGGTCCACGTTTTGGAAACTAGAGAGAGAAAGTCTTTGTCTTGGATCCAAGTCAGATTAAATCTGAAAGGGATGGGTCCTCTGACTTGGTCTTTTTTAATTTCTAGCCGAATGGGCTTGTGATCTGATACACTGTGGGGTAGGATATCTGCTTTTGCTGTGAGTCCTAGTAACAAAAGGGAGCTTTGGACTAGAAATCTATCCAATCTAGCCGCTATGTGCCCAGGACCGATTCTCTTATTTGTCCACGTGTAAAGTCCTTTATCCGGCTTGATGTCTTGCAGGTCATAGGCTGAGGCTAGATATTCCACCCATTCTCTAGCAGGATCTCTAACTATGGAACCCCCTCTTTTTTCCTCTTGAGCTAAGGTTACATTCAGATCCCCATCGAGAATGATATTGTTGAGATCGTTTTGTTGTAGGTAGTCTTGAAGGGACTCCCAACAATGTTTTTTTCCCCCTAAATGTTGCGGCACATAGATATTAAAGATGCTTACCTGGTAACCTTAGTATTTGTGGAGGAGTTTGGTATGAATCCAGTGCATGCATGTGTTAGAGCTGATCAGATCTATTTTGGAGGCATTCCATAGAGTACAGAGTCCTCCTGAGGAACCTCTGGCATTTCCAGCTATTCCTTGGCTTCCTTTCCAAACGTTCAATGATATTTTTAGTGAGTCTTGCTGGCTCATCTTGGTCTCCTGGAGAAGGAGGATGTTTTCCTTCGAGGCTTTGATTATATCTCTAAGTGCTTATTCTTTCCTTTTTCTACCCATTCCCCTATAGTTCCAGGAGGTTAGAATCATTAAAAACCTTGAGGGGAGGAATGGCCTCCTTGGGAGAATTTGGCTTGCTTTCTTGTATGCCTAATGTTAATCAACTGCTTGATGGTGGGCTGTGACCCTTTGAGGACGTCTTTGTAGGTTTCTTGGTCTCTTTCAGCTTTTTTTGTTTTCCTGCCTCTTCCTGTTTTCTTTGGAGTAACCCAAGTCTCGTTTGCGTCTTCTGAGTCGTTACCTGTGGAGACCTCCCCTTATTCTGTGTTCTGACTACCCTCCAATCTTTGGGGGGAGTTGTTTTGCGCCCCTTATTCTTCTGCTAATGGGTTCCCTTTGTCTTCAGGGTTTTGGTTTCCTTTTGTCCCTTCCTCTTGAACATATTTACTTGGATCTAACTCCTCTCCATCGACTTCTTTTGCCAAAATACTGAAGCTGTTCTCAGTTTCTTTGTTTCCTGAGGTTTTGGCTTGCGTCGGAGCTGACTTTTCGTTCCTTGGTCCTTTCGATTTAGATTTCCCCTTCCGGGCCTGTTGCCAACCTTCGTCCTCTATTTTCTCTGTAGCCTGGTTCTTTGGGCAGTTCCTTTGGAAGTGGCCATATTCATGACAACCTCTGCACTTGAACGAGAGCTGTTCATAGTCCAACTTTTGGAAGTGGTGCCAATCCCCAACTTTTATCTTGATTGCCTCTGGCAGACCTACCTCCAGGTCGACTTCCACACAGATCCGCGTGTAGGAGTACTGGTCTCTAGCCTCTGCTTGATCAATGTAGCACCCCAATCCATTTCTTATTGATTGAAGCGAGGTTGGGTTCCAACAATGTATCGACAGGTTTGGGAGTCTTACCCAAACAAGGACGTCTCGGGGAACTTCTGAGGCAGGGTCAAAGCTTGGGGTCCAACGGTTTAAATAGAGTCCTTGGGTGCCCATGAAGTACGGTCCATTTATGAAAATCAAATCTCTATCCTCCTGAGAGATAAATTCAAAAATGAAGTACCCTCTCTCGACCGCATAGAACGTAACACTGTTTGTGATCAACGGTTTCCAGTTTCGCTATATCCAGTTGTCTGTGGATATGGTTGAGGGCCATATCCCGATAAATTGACCCACGAGTCCTCCTTCAGAGAGGGAAATGGCTACTTTCATTGGAAGTTCGGGCGGCAGGTCAATCTCTGGAATAACGTCTAGTTTCTTGACGAAGCTTGGGGGAACTTAAGGAGTAGCCTTCTTGTTGCAAGCTGCAACTGGTTTTCGGAAGGAAGAGGACGGAGAAGGAGGGGGCGGTGGCTCCCCTCCTCCCTGAGCTTCCATGGCGGAGATTGTGTCAAACCCTAGACAACTCTACAACCAGGGCATGTTCCTTCCGATTTGCTTCACATTGGTGTTCAAACTATTGTTACAAAAAATATAATATTTTTTTTTGGATACGTCAGAGACCTGCCACATTGAATTTTTTTCTTAAATGTTTATAGAGAATTTCTAACAGAATTAAATGTTTACCTAACAGGCTTGGTAGTGTTGAATGGTTACTTAACAGGCTTGTTACAAGACATTTTCTTCTGTTTTTAAAATTTATATGCTCCAGCGACATTGTTGGTTCACTGGTCCATGCTTGTTTTTTGCATGGCATTGATTTCTCATTTGCATGTTGTTGTTGTTTTTTCTTGCCTATTCGTGTTGTTGCAGTTTGCATGCTTGGGTTTTTGCAGTCACGATTGGAACAACATCGTTCCTGGGGGATTAGTTGTTGCTTGCTTCTTTTTTCGCTGTATGTTGTTTATTGTTGCTTGATTCGACTTTGTAGGGTTTTGGTCCTGCGCCTGCACTTGGATCTTTTGGTGCTTCTTAGTTGGGTTCTTATTTGCTGCTTGTTCTTGTTTGCCCAGGGTTTGCAATGCTGGGATGTTGCATCCGCGGTTAGATCTCTAGTTACATTTTTTTGCAATGGAGTTTGCATAGAATACTATTAAGATAAAATAATAAAGTAAAAACTTGCAGGCGATGTAAATTGCATCTTTTACGCATTGAAACAGCGTTTGTTGGCCTCAAAGTAGATTTCATAGCTACCGATGTTTTTTCCATGGATTCTATGTTACTATGGTTTCATAGTTATGAGAGTACCTTTTGTTGTGTGGACGATATAGCTATTATCTCCCTTTTATTTTCCTCTTGTAAACTGTGTTTTGGACTTTATAGTTTCTCGCGTTTCTGTGGTCATTATGACCGACTATCGTTTGGTTGCATACTTAGCCAGTTTTATGGACGCGGCTTCGCAAATAGGTTCTATCGAACTATGACATGTCATGTTCGATGTATACATTAGCTTTCCCGAATTAGCTTTTTTTAAAAGAAGGGCTCCTGGATAAAAGAGAATGAAATTTGTCAAATTATAGGTTTCCTGGATAGCATAAGTTAATGATCGCGGGTTCTCGGGGTGGCAGGATGAAAATTGGGATTCTGTTGTTTCGTGCCCTGCAAATAGCATGGAGAATTCTGCGATCATTTCGACTGACCGTTGTCGATTACATAGTTTTCTAGTTTTATGGACACGGCTTCGCAGATACGTTGTATCGAACTATGACAGGTCGTGTTCGGTGTATACATTAGCATTCCCGAATTAGTTTTCTTTAAAAGAAGGGCTCCTGGACATAAGAGATTGAAATTTATCAAAATATAGGTTTCCTGAATAACATAAATTAAACATAGGAAATATGTAATTTTATAAAGTAGATATATAAAGCATGCATGGAGTCCTCATCCCATACTTAGCCATATTTTGCATCACGGGCTCTCGGGGTGGCTGGTTGAAAATTGACAATTGGAGAGTTCCATGATATACAAATTGACAATCGGACTTGCAGACTATTTGAATTTTAAGGGCCTCATGTCCTAAAAATTTAGCGTTCTCGAAATAGTTTACTTTACGTACGTTTTACATACATTGGTGGACAAAACCACACAAAAAAAATAGTAAGCATTTTTTGGATCGCGGGTTCTCGGGGTGGTAGGCTCTAAATTTGGCTTCTGTTTTTTTGTATCCTACAAATACCACGGAGAGTTCCGCGATATACAAATTGACAATCAGACTTGCGAACTATTTGAATTTCAAGGGCTCATGTCCAAAAAAAATAGCATTCTCGAATTACTTTTCTTTACGTACGTTTTACATACGCTCGTGGACAAAAACACAGAAAAATAGTAGTAACGTTTGTTACATAGGACTCCATCCCTGCTACCTTCCGTGCTTCCCAATACACATTAAATATGCTTTCAAAAGTCAGAACCGACCAGACAGGTTCGTAAAGATGGGATTTAATAAGTGGAAAGCTCGACGACATCTCCCATTAAAATGAAAAGACAGACGAATATTATGGGATCTAGTAATTTCTTTTTGCCTGCATTTTGAATGTGCGAAAATAGATTTTTTTTTTTTTTGCTTGTGCTGTTTTAGTTTCTTAAAAGCTCCAGTATAGTTCACAAACGTGTCACCCATATAGGCCTTGAATTCATGTCCCTCTTTAATATTGTGCATATATTAGATGTCAGATTTGATAATCTACTCGGATATGGAAATTTTAATACGTGTTTCTAGTCACTATTCAACGTACATATTCGAAAAGATTGCCATTAATAAGCAAAAATATCGAGAAAATATGTCATTAAAACGAATCAACAAAAAATCTACGAAATATCATCTAGCGTTGATTTTAAATACTTATTTCCATTTCTCTCTATCATCAAAGAGTTGCACTTTCGGGTGCCTTCGTTCTAATGTTCCTGGTCATGGACATGTAAGACAACTTAGAGATGCGATTAAGGGGCAGATGAAAGAAGAGAGACTGGTTTTATGTGACGTGAGATTTGAGTAAAAAAAAAACTTTGTTATACAAGAGAAACTCAGAGAGGAGGAAAAAAAAAGACCAAGTATGTTTTGGTTGGCGTTCTCCCTATGTTCAATGCTTTGGTTGGTTGAAAAGGATGCCTGGAGATTTGTTTGTTGAACTTCTTTGTTTTCTTGCTGGGAATTGTAATGGATTTCGAGGTCACATGAAAAATAGTTCTTCGTTTAAGTATACAGCTTCTTCTAACAACACAGATTTGGCAAGTGTTTCGAATTGTATAGATCCCACAAGAATTTGTCTTCCTCAAGGGCGACGCATTTACAGTGGCTTGTAATATGGCCTGTCATGTTATTAAATGACACGAAATATTAATCCATTTGCGAATGCAACTAGAGGCGAGTAGCAGAAACTATATGGGTGGATAAAACGACATATTATCACTACAAAAGTTTCTATTTCAAAGTTTGATGAGCTACATGTACGTCTGGTAACCGACTTGACAAAAATCCATATTCTTTGTCAAAGTTTGTTCGGTTTCCTTTGGATGTAGTTGCAGACTCCACATATTTGGTGTCACCTCTGAACATTCTAGACCTTTCTGTGGGCCTCCATACCTCCACCTCTATGAGGAAAGATATATTTTGATGCCATCTGCAACATTTGATACACTTGCCAGACCTGTACCAGTGCGCTCTACAGCATTTGATGCACTTGCCACACCTCTGCTACCCGAAGAAGTTATGTACCTCAACAGATTTTCATTTTGCATCTAGTTTGGACGTTTATTCCAATTTACTGTAATAAAACAAAGAAGTTCAACATACAAATCTTCAGGCAGGATTTTCAACCAAACAAATGATCGAATACAGGGAGAATACCAGTCACTACATACTTGAATTTTTTTCCCCCTTCCATAGTTGTTGTGACATAAAACGACTCTGTCCACATTGAAATCGGTCTGAATCACATTTCTAAGTTTTCTTGGATGTCAAGGGTCAGGAACATTGGAAGGAAATAACCTTAAACCCCAAATTTTCAATGGTAGAGGGAAATTAATACTTGACAAAGAATGGAATGTTGAATAAGTAGCCATTGCAAGAAGGCCATATCTGGAAGAGACAAGGTATTCAAAAAACTGGGATAGATGTAGTTGGCAACACCGATTAAGTACAAAACCCAAAATTGATATTCAACTCATCTTTTACGAATAAAGAGTTTGAACATCAAGAAAACTGTCAAGAAGCTTCATCAATGTACATATTTTTTATTGGTCGACGACAGGTGAAATCGTAATCATTGTTGCAAATAGCCTCAGTTGTATTTGTAACCCATCTTATTTGAATATAGAATAATTTCGGTTTAATTTTTAATAGTATTTTCCAATTTCTTGTATTATTTTTAATTGTATTTTGTACCTTCTTCCCCTATGTCATTAAATATGAATGATAAGATTTTCTTTCTGCTACCCACTAATTCAATCTAAATAAAGCATGGTGTGTTCTTTCTTTACATTTTACATTTAAGAATAAATTTTCATAAGCCATACTTATGTGGCGTCGGCCCTGTATTTAAAGAAAGAAATTGGAGGACCCATCCTGCTTCCATTCTTCGGGTTCCGTAAATATAATGAATTAATGAGTTATAACAAGGCAACTCAAGTGTTGATGCAATGTTCATGTTCAATATGTTGAGTATATTGCAGCTTCTTCTATTTGATAATATCCATGCATATATAATAATATCAGTACTATTGGAATAAATGCAAAAAAATTCCTCTTCGACAAAGCTTAGGCAATTATGTTTAGGTTTGCGGTATTAAACAACTATGTACCCTGTTCTGTCATATACATCTTCCAGCTAAATAACTTCCATAGTCTACAATTTATTCTTTAATTGCTCATAACTGACAGGCATTCAAAAATCTTGGCATTAATAAAGGAACAACTGAAGTTGTCTTAATTACTTAAGTCACACCAAATTTTGATTGCATTTAATTTAATTTAGATATTGATGTTTATGGAGAGCTGGCATGGGTAAATTTTCTCGTATGTCATTGCAGAATACAATATGAATATTAGATGATAATGAGTTTATGTCATTGATACCAAAATACAAATTCATGTGTTTCTTGTTAGCTATGTACATCTGAGTCAAAATTTTCGTAACTCAGCAATTCTTGAACCAAAGAGCATCTTGTGAATTGGGAGATCATTTGCATTTGAAGCATAAACAATCCATTAATATATATTAGTATGGTACCATTAGGATAAATATGAAAAATTTATCCATTGATAGATACTAGTATGAATAATACTATTGAAATAGATATCAAACCTTTCTCTTAGCCAATACTCAGCCAATTATCTGGCCACCATGCCACGGGTTCGTGGTATCCAACACTTATGTACCCTACATTTTAGGTATATACATATTCTTGACCCTAAGAACTTCGGTGTCTGCGGTTGCTCTTCTTTGAAAACCGATGGGGTTGAAACATATTTGCATTAATAAAGGAACAATGGATTTTCTTCTTTGGGATACTTATCCCTTTTCCCCTTTTGATTTTCCTATCCATTATGGCTTTCTAGTTTTAAACTTAATTAAGTCTTTTATATGATGGGAAGTTGCGAGGAGTTCGCGGGCTGACATATCTTCATCTCCATGCGTATCTTCATATTCACGAATCCGGTAGGCCAATTGTTGTGCCTTTCCATACCTAGGCAATTTTATGGCCATGGTTGTCGGATCGATGCATAAGCGGCGCACTTTCTTCTTCCCATTTCGTTATCTCTTTCTAGATATACTTAGTTCCCTTTCTATGGTATTCGGGTTCGAGTTGGTGGGATGACATGTCTTCATCTCCCTCTATATCCTCACACAATGAATCTGAGTGACCGTTGTTCCTTTCCATACTTAGCCAATTTATGTGATGTCGTTGGGGTTGTAAACTACGAACTCTGCTGCTTCTTGTTAAATTATATACATCTTGCACTCAAGAACATTCATGATCTACAATTCCACAATGGGTTCCTCGTATACATTAAACTTGTTCAAAGTATCTGTTGTTTCTTCCATCCCCACTAATTTCTTGTCCTTCCTGATATACATCAATGCTCTTACTAGTGACAAGTGGACACGGTGGTACGAAAGGTACTTAATGATGCGCAATTTATGCCTTAGCGAGGTGAGGAATTTCGGTTGAAATCATTTTCATTAATAATCAAACACTAGATGTTCTTATACCGCGGTTAGGCATGAGGTGAACTTTGTTTCTTCTTGTTCCATCGCCACATCTACGCTCAAAATTTATGTGATCTACAATTCCAATGGAAACTCCTCTCGTCCTTTTCCCTTATTTTTCTTCTGTGTATTATGGGACTATAAAATATGGACATGATATTTTATAGAGCATGTACAAATTCTGCATTCCATACCTAGAGACATTTTAGATCGTGGGTTCTCAGGCAGGTGACATAATTGGGCCTCCATTACCGATACCTACAAGGGACTACTTGATTTGGTGACTCAACTTTTCACTTCTTGTTCTTTTTCCTCCAAACAATGCTCCCAGTTCCATGATATACAAATTGACACATGGAATCTTTTGAGAATTTTGAAAGCGAAGTGGAGATTGCCATTGTTTACAAATGCTAGTCCCTATGAAGTATCTAACGGTATCTAAAAAATTATTTTCAATACTAAATTAGCTCTTAGTAATGACAACTAGACACAAAGGTACAAAAGCGGTTGGGATTGCACCCTCCGCAATATACAAATTGACTACGGATTCTGACATCGTCCCCTCTTTAGGTATGTTACAGATTACGCATTCAAATGTTTGGAGTGATACAATTTGAGCGTCGAGGAGCCTCCGTCTTCTGCCGAGACACCTTCTCCGACTGTTTTGGATCCTCTTATTGTTGGGTTCACTTCGTGTGTGTAACTCTAGCGTTGGTAGGTTGACATATCTTTGTCTCCATCTATATAATCCTGCGATAAAATCTGTGGAGCCGTTGTTGCTTTTCCATGCCAAGCCCAATTTTATGTCCAGCATTTGTCGAGTTGGTGCCAATTTCATCTCCATCTATATCCTCACACGATGGATCCAACTGACTGATGTTCCTTTTCATACTTAGTGAATTTTATACCCACAGTTGCCGAGTTGGCGCAATTGAACTACGTTCCTTTTGTTAGATTATATATGCTTCCTCAAAATTTCCATGATGTACAATTCCAACTGCAAACTATAGTCCTTTTTTCCCTTTTATTTTTGTGTATTATGGGACTATAAACTAGGGATATGATATTTTATAGAGTATGTATGGATTCTACATTCCATACCTAGCGACATTTTAGATCGCGGGCTCTCGGGTGGGAGGAACTCAAATTGGGCCTCCATTGTTGCTGTCTTAAAATGGGAACCCATAGTTATGCAATATACAAATTGAGAAGCAGACCTATGGTTGGCTGACTCAACATTACACTTCTATTATTCCATGTCCTACAAACAAGCGCTTCAAGTTACTGGAATACAAAATTGACACCGCCGCAGAATGTGAAATTTGGCGGGGTGGATATTTCCATTGTTTACAAATGTTAATCCCTATGAAGTATCTAACGATTATATAAAAAATATTTTTCAATACTAAAATTAGCTCTTAGTGGTGACAAATGGAGATGCAGCTTGAGTTGGCATCGCACCCTCATAATATACAAATTGACCCTCTTGCGGATTACGACATCATCCACTCTTCCATGTTACAGTTATGCATTCAAATTTTTGGAACAATACAAGTTGAATGTCGGGGACTTACGTCTTCTACTTGGACACGTTATTAATACGGCATGTTTGGATCCTCTTGTTTTGGGTTCCGCAGTAATTGTTGAATCATTTGGGGTTGGCATCAAGCTTCATTATTACCCACTTGGTTCAAAATGTTTCAAATTATAAATGGGTTACTTTTCGGTTGGCATCGACCCTCACAATATACAAAATTGACTACCAAGTTCATCTTATTACTCAAAATTTCCGTGATCTACAATTCCATGAACTCCTTTGTCATTTTCCCTTTTCTTCTTCCCTATATTATGGCTCTCACGGTTATATGCTTGAGTCACCTTTCTATGATCACGGGTTGCAACGTTGGCGTGGCTGACATCTTTATATTATCCATCTATAATCGCGCAAGGAATAGACCTACGCTATTTCTTTCCATGCCCAACCAATTTTATGGTTACGTAGTTTGCCGGGTTGGCGGTCTGAAACTTCTGCTTCTTAAATTACGTGATGTAAATCTTGTACTCAAAACCACGTGATCTAATTCTGCGGAATCCTCAGGGCTACACAAGATTCTCCGCTGTACCACGGTTCACAAATGTGTTTCCTAATATATATTGGTTATGCTCTTACAAGTGACAATTGCACCGCGATGTCTAGTGATTCATCAACCCTTCGCCAATATAAAAATTGGCTACGAGGGTTAGACATGATCCCCTCTTTAGATGTTTATAGATTATGCATTCAAATGTTCCAAATGATAGGGTGACCCTCGGGCCCTCACGTGTTATGGGCAGACCTTGTGACCTTATTTTGGATCCTCCTATTCAAGGTTCTGAAATCTCAACTTCTTAATTGTAGCACAGCCCATATTTTGACCTTTAGGGAGTTAGAAGATGGATTGTTTTGTGATCTTAGTAATTCAATTCTTAACATTTGTTTGGGCTCAATTAGATTGAGATAAATATTTTAGATATTTACATATTTTTATATGTTGCATGATATACATTGTTATATAATCATGATGATGATAGCTCTTTGATTTGTGTAAACATGCAAGTTAAAATATGGAATTTAGGTACATGGATGATACTAGTTAAAGTTATGATATGAATGCATAACAGATGCCGGACATGATAAAAATAAACATGCATTTCTTAAATTGGATGTTAATACAGATATGGATCATATGTGAGAGGTATTATGTATATGCATAGATATGAGTTAATGGTGGATTAACTTACAAGTTAATGAGCTATGAGATAGCCAAATGAATGTAGTGTTGAGGTGACTTGGATGTCGTAGGCATCAAGAAGATAGTATATGCTATATATGTTGTACTTATTGTTTTAATTTATGATTGAGAAATATTGTATGATTTGTGGTGAGAGTGTGGTTTTGAAAGGATGCACAACTTACTTAGAGTGGTTGTTTGATGGTGTGACTCTAAGAACATTAGTTTCACAGTATGGTTCAATATAGGGTGTTGACCCTAGTTTTATAAGGAGGGGTGGAGGTATTGCCCACCGTTTATCCTCGAAACCTAAATTAAGTGGGGTTATTGATCCACTCCCTAGGCGATGTGTGATGACGAATGCTAGTTGCATGTTGGGGAAGCTTTGTTGAGATAGTGACACTTCCTCTTCTGGGTTCTATGGGATTTAGATTAATATAGTTGACACTCCACCTTGAATCAGAGGAAAAGTTAGTGGAAGATGGAAGTAGGTTAGGAAGAGATGATGATTAGATGTTAGTTGAGAATAATGATTAGGGATTAGAGATGCCACTATTGTTTATGCACTTGGTTCTTACTATGTTTAAAACCCTCTTTTATTTCTTAGTGATATTTTAAGTGTGACAATGATTTATTGATGAATTGGTGTAATTTAGTTAAGTTAAGATTATTAAATGATACATTACTTGATCTGTTGTCCTACAAGTGAGTGATCATATATGAACTATGCACTAGAAGCAATGGTTGTTTATCATTAATTTTATCATGAGATATATGTCCATAGCTAAGCACACATACCCTACCCATGTATGCAGTATAATATAGTAATGTATTAATTATTAAAGTAAATTATTAACTATTTAATTGAATGTTTATTGAATATGTAAATTATATTGCATACAAATATCTAGAAGCATTAAATATTTTCTTGACTTTGATAGATGGTGGGTGTGATGAATTAAATGATCATGGTAGAGTGTTATATATATACATTTTGGGAAAAATTATCAAATAGCATTTATTATCTAGCATGAGAATAAAGATTTTTATTTTATTTGTGTTGTTTTATGCAAGTCATTTATATTTATTTTATTTTAATGACTTAAAATATCTAGATAAAGGAGGTTGATGGATAATAATGAGGGGTTTGAGGAAACATGGGGAAGTGTGTATGGAAGCATTTCATTGACAATGGGAAAGAAGTAGAAGGGAGGATGGATAGGTTTGAGCATGATGAGAGGTTGTGAAATTCTTGGAAGGTATAATTCTTGTGATATAGTTTTCTTTGAGCATTTGTGCTTTGCTGTTCTTAGGTCATGGGCATGGAGGGCCAAAAAGAGCAGAAGGTTTCTTGGAGCTAGGATTGGATGGGCTCGGATTGGTAGGGGAGGGATTATGTTGTTTCACTGGGAAGCGGAAAAAAAATGCCCAGAGCGCCTAGGTACATTAGGATTGATGAGCTTCGACAAACTAGGGAAGAGGTATTTTCAGTGGTATTTGTTGTTGATATTTTGTATATATACTTTTGTTTTAGTTGCAAATTTTAGAGTTAACTTATTACTTATTTCATCATGCTATTTAGATTTATCCTTGAGCAAATGTAGAAGAATTGTGTAAATGAAATGAAAGTATGTTAAAGCAAAGTTGTTATTATGTATCTATAAAATGAAAGACTAATTGTTTAACATCTGGATGGGTGTTATCTAGTATATGATATAAAAAATATTCTTTGATTCTGACATCATCCCCTGTTTCGTGTTATATATTATGCATTCAAATGTTCCAACGATACAATTTGACCCTCGGGCCCCTTCCTGCGTGTTGGGTAGACCTTCTTGTGACCCTATTTTGGATCCTCCTATTCACAGGTTCACGAAATCTCCAATTCTGTCCAATGTTCGGGTTAGGCGCATTCAAACTCTATGTACTTCTTGTTAAGTGATATACATATTGCACTCAAAATTTCCATGATTTATAATTCCACCGTGGACTCATTGGTCCTTTTCCCCACCTCTTCTTCCCTTGTATTATCTCTTTGTGGTTATATACTTAGTTGCCTTTCTTTGATCGCGGTTCCGGTGTTGGCGGGTTGACATATCTTTATCTCGATCTATATAATCACACGACGAAATCGATAGCAGATTTGTTGCTTTCAGCCTTGGCCAATTTTATGGCGCGATTGGCGGGTTCCCAGTTTCGAACTCTACTTATTTTTGCATCATGTACATCTTGCACACAAAACTTCAGTTATCTACAATTCAACCCCAAACTCCTCAAACTCGCAAGATTCACTCTACCACGGATCACAAATGTTTCAAAAGTATCTCACTACCTTCCATCCCCACTAACTTCCTATCACGATATACATTGGTTATGCTCTTACTAGTCATATACAAATTTTCCTCTGGGTTGTCCTACCATACCCTCTTGATTTATGCATATTTCACTCAAAGTTCTGAGACGCTGAATTTGACCCTCACCTTCAAAGGTTGTGCCTTGAAACCCTATTTTGTAGCTATTTTTTTCCCGTGCCTGCGACCTCCATACTTTCTTACCATGCGATTGGAAACCTTTCATGCTAATAGTTAACCATGCAGGAACCGTCAACATTGTAATTAATGGGAGAAACTCTCGAGAAGATATCCCATTATTATGCATTAAACCAAGATATGTGGAGAGTTATATTTTCCTTTTCGATTGTTCATATCAAACACGTGTTGCCGTGTTGGGCCGCTTGAGAAATCTACAATTCTTAATCGCTCATTGCAATATTCGCCATGTTCGCATTTCTATGTATGTAATTACTAGTGTTTAATTTTAACAGTGCATGATGCAACAACCATCCAAATTGTCATTAATCAACAAAAGTATCGAGCACATTTCCCATTCACACGCTTTCGACCAAAATTTCCGCAGCGGGGTTATATTATCCCTTCAACTTTTCATTTCATTCATCATCTGGAGCAAAGAAACGTTCTTGTAGACTTATGGAAGTAGGTCAACAGAGTTTTGTGGAATCACCGATAAATATGTTACGCTGCGAGGACGAGAACTTCCAGTGGTCAGGGCATACTTTTACTATTCATCCCATTCTTCCGAGAGCGAAGTGATTTGGACCTCTGGTATCACTCGTGTAGGCGTCCACGAGTTTTTGACTGTATGGAGGTGGTCTCTTAGTGCACTAAAAGATATATTCTAGGCCAAATAATTATTCCACTGCACGACCATTCTTATATTTCTTTGTCACCTTAGGTCTTGAGTGAGATATTTAAAAATTGTAAGACCAACATTGGTTAGGGAGGACAAGATTGCAAGCGATTTCTGAAAAACATATTAATGGTTAGGACTTATTAGTTGACTTCTCGAATACGACAACGATCACGAAGATATCACAAGGTTGCAGGTAAAGTTCCTTTAGAAATCCATTCCGGAAATTGCTTGGTTGTTTACAAGAATAATGGGACGAGCATCCACGACAAGCATTTCCCGTATAATTATTTATATTTTGTATTTCACATTTACAAGGAAAAATACATTTTCGATTGGGGAAGTTAATTTCTATTGAGCTATGTTCCAGTTGTCATGATTCAAAGAATCAAATAAATTTTATATGTCATCACACTTGATTTTTGTAATAGTGCATTGTTGTCCGTTTCCAAAATTTCTCTTTCCAATAAAATAAAGTGTTGATTCGACCCAGTAACATTAAGGTATGAGGCCACCGTGGAGGCACAAGGTCTCCAATTGTTTTTATGAAGTTTCTAATGGATTTGTATCAGTTTTCAAATATTCATTGTTAGGAAAGGATGCTCCACAAATGTCTGGCCACACAAGCAAGTTTTTGAATAGGAAGGGGCACTTGAGGAAGAGGAAAATCCGGTGTCCTCTGGTCTTTGTCTCTAAGGAAAATCCTACCTTCATTCCATGCCACATCATGGACAAAATGTTTGTTGCAGAAATATAAAGGCAATACAACCATTGTTTGCATTTTTTCCATGAAAAAAAAAAAGCAAGTTCAATCCTCACCTTTGGAAAGTTTGGGACTTTGTGTGTAGAAACATAAACAATATTGATGAGTTTGCCACCCATTTCAAGAAATTGAACCTAACACATGCTGAAAGGATAAAAGGGTTAGACCTAATGGGATTTTTTGAGAACATTTACCGGTTGTTGGCTTTAACACCTCTTTTTATCAATAGACACATGACCCAAGACAGGCACAGTGTCGACAACAATCATTCTTCTATGAGTTAACGACGCCAAAACATTGCAAAGAGTGACTTAATTTTACAAACAACATGGAAAAATATCCGGTGAGAAGAGTACCGGTCCACGGCATCACTCCCAAAACGCGACATCACCGAAGCATCATGACGATGCACCTAGTGAAGAAACCCAAAAATATTTGGCGGAGGAGATAATAACCCTCCTCACATAAATATTGAAAGTTCTCACAAAATTCACTTGAGGAAGAAAATAATGAAGAGGTGGAGGAACCTGAAATTGAAAGTGGAAAATTGCAACTTGGTGGCCGAGCACATGTAGAAAATTGGGTTGTCCGTGGTGGAAATATCGGACACCAAATTTTTTGACATAGATTAATCCTTTGTAATCGAGGAATTATTTTTGACAGCCAATCTAAAGGTATGGTCATTCAAAAGAGAGATATAACAAACGCGGGAAAGGAAAATCTTGCACAAAGATTAACTTTAGGAAATGCGGCCATCCCAAATCTCCCAACTTCACCGATTGGCGGGTGAAATTCTTTGTTATTCCATTGGAGGAATTGAGGCGGAAAATGCCAATCTGAAAGAGTTCCTCAATGAATTTGAGAAGGATTTCATTGCAACCCTAGAATTTTCTAGTCCTTTGGAAAAAAACCGTGCTTGCTACCATTGTAGCCAAGATGAAAGTATCCTCTACCTACTTGCATGCTCTAGAGGCCTTGTAGAGAATAACATAAAAAGATGTAGCTAGTTGTGAAGCACGGAAACATCGCAAAATTTGTTTTCCTTCAGAAAGAAGGCCAATGTTTTCCTGCAACATTTGGAGGCGGATTTTAAAAATGAACAACATTTATGTGATCAGGTGCTGACCCATTTTGAAAACTATGTCGTCAACACATTGGAACTGAAAACAAGACAGGAGAAACTCCCCTCACCAAAGAACACCAAAAATGTAAAAGCATGCTGGAAAGAAGCTTTACTAACTTTGGAGCTCATTGTCAAATCATGTAAACAAGTCATATCGGAAAAAGGAAGATTTATTCATGAACCTCCTTTAGATGGACTTAATTCAGAACTGGTAGGGTTCAAGATACAAACTTAATTCTTAAATCCTTTTCAATGACCAAAGAATCCTTATAGGAATAAGTTGATATTTTAAAGGGTTGTCTTTAGAAAATTTTACAGCATGCTTGAACATTGTCTAGATGAGCATGAGCATTGGGTACTAGACTATTCGACACACAATAAAGGTGAACGGAGACTCACGTATAGTATTTCAATGGATCTAAGGAAATTAAGAAACAACCTTTTCGACATAGAAATACAGGAGGATGAAATCAGCATCCCCATGAAAGATACATGGGAGTGGTTCCAATAGAATGAAATGGCTTACCTCATCCCGTAGCAGAGACTACGGTCAATAGGACTCCATCGACCATCAATGACAACAACAAAAATGCATTGGCTTCATAGTAAGTCTATACTGCCATATTTTTTTGTTTATCAATCTAGTTTAAGTCTATGTTGTCATCTTGTTTTCTTTATCAATCCACTTATGACCTCTTTAAATAAGCGTGACCAAGACTCATAACTTCCAATTTCTTCTTTTCATGTCTTCCTCTCTACCATCACACAATTCTTCTTTTCGGTGTTACTAATTCTTGTACTTATTTCTTTTTATGATCCACGGGAGCCCCAATCCCGATCTATATGACAAACACATTTTAAATTCTGAGAAAGATGTAACAAACATTATTATTTTTTGATAAATTCAAAGCTGATTCAACAATGCCTTTATTGTATGCTAAATTTTTGGGTTTCCAAGAACCTTTATTGTTTGTTCAAAGAAAACTAATTAGGATCTGCTACATTTCTTGTCTATTGTGGCGGTAATTTTTCTCTTGAATGACATTGTTACTATTCTATTATATGCTAGCTTTTTGGGTGACCGAGGAACCTATACTTTGATACATTTCAATTTATTGTGTCTAGAGACCCTTTTGCTTTAAAGAAAACTAGTTCGTTAATGCTAATTTCTTTGTGTTTTCTTCCACGAGCATACAGCAGGACGTTATTACTATTCTATTTTATGCTTTTAAATATTAATGTAATTTCTAGAGATATGTAACGGACATTTTTTATTTTATAATAAGTTTTTATAGTTAGCAAGTTCGCTTCTCAATTTGTATATCATGAAAATATGGGTGCTATTTGTAGAACACAAACGAGAGAGACCCATTTTTTACCCATGAAACCGAGAACCGAGTCAAAAAGCGCCTAAGTATGGAATGAGGGCTTAGATGCATGCTCTATAAAGCGTTAATTGCAAAAAACTAATTTGACAATGCTATATTTTATTTGTCCAAGAAAAGCCTTGGTTTTAAAGTAAACTAGTTCAGGAATGCTATTTTTTTGTTTTTCTCCCTGAAACCTATGTAACTGACGTTATTACTATTCTATTATATGTTTTAAATGTTCATGTAATTTCAAAATAATAAACAAACATTATTAATTTACGGTAAATTTCTATAGTCAACTTCGGCGTGTCATTTTGTATATCAATGGAACTTTTAGGTCCTATTTGTGGGAGCCGCGGGTATCAGCCAATTTTGAGCCCATACATCTAGCCAACCAGTGATACATTATAAAATTACAAATTTCCATTATGTATAAAACTAAATATCTACTTTATAAAATTACATATTTAGTATGTATAATTTATTAATTTAGATAAATTTCTATAATTCCGCCAAATCCATTCTCAATTTGTGTATCGTAATTTGCATGGATACTTATTTGTGAGGGAGCAGACATCGAGGAGGCCCAATTTTGATCCATGTCCGACAACCGGTGATACATTATAAAGTACATATTGTTTGTATGTACATAAAACTAAATATTTACTTTATAAATTTACATTTGGTATGTATAATTTATCTTGTCAGGAACCTAGAATTTCATAAATTTTCAATTTCTTTGTGTCCGATTGATCGGTGGATATTGGTGTATACCACCTTTTCCAATTGGCTCAAAAGCGACTTTATGTGATTTGGCAATTTACTATTTTAGTAGGTTTTAACTTCGGGGGTGTTTGAGGGGCCTAAATGAAGGTTTTTGAGATCAGGTTCTCAATGATATTCGAGGCATAATTGAGCCCTCAAAATCAATATCCTCGACAATACCTTTCAACGAGCTATCACACACCTAAGCGGTCGTGTATGCAAAGTTACGACCAGGAAGTTGATGTACTCACTTACCCAAGCGGAATTTGACTTTTGAAAACTGTCTCCTAGGGTTGGGTTTTGGATCTTTAAGGTTTTTCCCCCTTAGGGTTTAGTAATTTATGTTAAAAAGGCCTTTATAGCCTCATTGTAATCATCTTCTTAGAATCACGGTATGATCGCATCTCTTCGATGCCACCATTCTTGAGAGTCTTTCACTCTGTATTTTCTACCCAGGTCTGTACATTCTTTTCATTAATAGAAATGGAGTGTATTACTATATCTATGTGTTTATGGTTTGCATCTCTAATATATTTATGTTATATGACTGGATATACGCAATATCTGCGGTATTTCTTTAGTATATCTCAGCTCTCATTTCGTGTCGAAAATAATCGGATCAATGGTATCATAGCGGGCTACTCTTGATGGTTTTTGGTGCATGCCCAAGCGAGGTCATAGTATAGCAAGTTGGGTCTCTAAGTTGTCTCTCTTGAGGACAATGCTCTCGCACCAAGAAACCCTCAATGGTGGAAGAAAAGAAAGAAAATGGAGCAGACGATCCTATCGATCTGTTGTCTAAGCAAGCTCTCGCGTGAGGCGGACGAAGGCAGTGAAGTACTTTCCCACATCCTTCAACAGCCTCTGGAATGGCATCGAGGATGCATCTTCATCAAGCGTACTTTGGAGGCACCTGAAACTCAAGGTACATGTCGGTACATTATTCCATTATTTGAAGGTCAAATAGATGCGAGATGCCCTGAATGAAATGGTTGTCGCTAGAAGGTTATTTCTCGTTGTAATTTTTTAGGACAAGGAAAGATCGCCATCCTTAAGGTTCTCCCCATGTCAAACGTTGGTGGGAAACTTCTTGGGAGTAGAGTTCCACAGAGAATTAAGATAGCGGGGCCGAGGCGCGGAATTTTTGTGGATGCGGTAAAGGAGCGATTACCACGGTTGGCAACTATGAGGACCGGTACATGAGATGGACTACACTCTGAAGAAGGGCCAGTGGTTACGGAGGTTCTTAATGGCGCTACATACCTTGCGCACCAAAGTGGGTATCGGGAACTCACGAGCGACATTTGGTTACGAAATCGCGTGGGGCTCTACAAGGTACATCAAAGGCGGGAATGGATATTACGGACATCATCTACTTTCGGTAACGCCTATCGATATGTTGTTAAAATCGGTAGAAATTTAAGCACTTGAACAAACAGGAGTTCGGGGTGCGCAAATCCACCTTAACAAAGTATGACAAAGACAACCCTAACAAATGGTCTCCCGAAAACCGGTCAAACCACGGAAGAAGAAGGGTCACAGGAAGATAGAGAAGGACACAGGAAAATGATGCGATTTCCACAAAATCCCACGGCACAACACTGATGAATGTTGCTCAATACATTCATTGGTGGCCGAGCTTAAAGACTAAAAGTTGAACCCCGACTTGGATCTTGATTCTTAAAATAATAAAAGGAGACAGATTTTTGATGCAGAACCCACTGCTATTTTAGCAACCACAACAATTCAACCGGAATAACCAACGGTCCGAGGAAGAGGGAGCACCTTTTCATTCGAGAGATGTGTGGGTCAAGGGGGGACCCGTTGCATTTTATTGTTGATGGCGGGCTTGAGAGAACCTCATATCGGCGAGAATTAGGTCAAACAGGTAGGATTGTTGACAACACCACACTTAACTTCGCCACAACATCGGGTGGCTTTGCCAAGGGCGAGATCTTTGTGTCAGCCAGCGGTGTCGATTATCATACGACATCAAACCCTTCAAGGATGAGGTGTTATGTGATGTTTCCTCATTGGATGCGTGATGTTCTCGCGGGTCATCCATATATGTGGAAGCGCCATGCTATCTAGGTCGATACCGTGAGTGTCATTATTACTTTGGGGTCATCTCTACAAAATACCGGATGTAGTTCTGACTATTTTTCCATCTAAAAAGTGTCGCAATGTAGTGTCTCATGCTACAAAATTCATCTTCAACATAATCTGTTCAAAAGGGGAACAAGAGGACATTGCAACCACTACAACATCGCCCCGAGAACCTTCTATCAAACATAAGAAGGTCGACAAGGTTACAACAATGCACAAAGATTCCTTCTGCACACCTTCATGTATCTTGACTTGTTGAACGACCTTAGCTTCAACATGTTCTTGACAAACTTCCACAAATTGAGAAGTGTGACATCTCCAACAAGACAAGCGACTCACCAAGATCTTGGCGAGATTCAACAAGCGCTTTCCTTCTCCCTCGAGACTCAATGCAATGAAGCCATTTCTTCCCTGGGAGGGAGGATTGATCAGTGTGGATATTGGTGGCCACCCACCTTTTCCAATTGGCTCAAAAGCGACTTTATGGCAATTTTGGCAATTTACTATTTTAGCGGAGGGTTTTAACTTGCGGGGACATTTTGAGGGAGCCTAAATGAGGTTTTGGATTGAGATTCTCAATGATAATCAAAGATAATTGAGCCCCCCAAAATGAATCTCCTTAGACGTACTGCTTTCCAAGGGAGCTATCACACACCTAAAAGCGGAAGTCGTGTATGCAAAAGTTGACCACAGGAAGTTGATGTACTCACTTATCCAAGCGGGGCTGCATTTGGCGCTTCATCTCTAGGGTTAGGTTTTGGATCTCTGGAACGATTCCGTTTATTGTAAAGGGCCTTGAGAGGAACCCTCATTGTAATCATTTTCTTCGCGAATCTTGATGGCGGTCACATTTCTTCTCAAAGATAAACTTTTATCATTCTAGCGAGTCTTTCCCTCACATCTCTTCTCAGAGATAAGCTGCCACCATTCTAGCGAGTCTTTCACTCTGTATTTTTACAGTCTCTGTACATTTCTTTCATTAATAGAAATCGTGTATTACTGTATCTCTATGTTTATGGTTGCATCTCTAATATATTTATGTTATATTACTGGATATACGCGATATCTCTGTGCATTTCTTTATTATATCTTCACTCTCATTTCGTGCCGAAAATAATCCGGATCACCAGGAGCCCTTGTTTTAAAGATAACTAATTCGGTAATGCTAAATTTTTTGTGTCCAACAACCTTTGAAATGTTGATAATTTTATATTTTTCAGGAATAACTAATTCGAGAATACTATGTTCTGCATGCAAACCACAAGTATTTCAACTTTCTAGCCACGTGTCTATACTAAGTCGCATTTACTCCCATCCCAACCTGACAGAGACTATGCTGCCATACAACACTTGTTTAAATAACATAATCTTTCGTTTTACATACTCATCTGAAATTTTAAAAACCTTACCAAAGCTTAAGAACAATTTATGAAAATACTAAAAACTATAATATATCACTTTCCTCTTTATTAAAGTTTTAGATATACTAATCGTATTGATATAAATATAAGTAAATTTATACATAATGTTTAAATTATGAAGTATGGTGGATGTAAAGGATACGTAGGTTTATATATTACATAATGTTTAAATTATGAAGTATGGTGGATGTAAAGGATAAGTAGGTTTATATATTACATTGTTAATTAAAGTTAATTTGAATGGTTAAGAATACTCAAGAAAAATATATGTATAAGGAGAAAATCCAATTTTTAATGAGTTTATTGAAACAAGAAATACAATTAATGCCGATGGATGAAGAATAGTTTCTTTGGAAATTTCAATGGACGTAAAGAATTTCAAAGATACTTCGTGAGTTATGACTGTTAAGATAGTGATAGACTCTAAATTTCGTGAGTTATGACACTTAATAGATTTGGACTTGCATGGAGATTAGGTTTACACATGTTCAAATCAATGAAGGGAGTGGATAACAAGGGTGCAAGGTTGGAAATTGTCTCTTTACATTCAAATTTTAAGGAATAATAAGATTCTTTTCATGGGTCTTTCTAACGTTGTTAATTTTTTTTAATCAGCATATGGCCGTTATCACTATTTGTCAAAGGATTCTATATGTAACGAGGGACCATCATCCTTTTAATTTCAACTCTTATGTATGTAAGAACAAAGCTTCATCTCTAATCTTATATAACTCTTATGTATGTAAGAACAAAGCTTCATCTCTAATCTTATATAGTGATATGGTAATTATTTTGTTTTTTAATCTAGACAAGAGAAGTATGGAAAAATGGTTAACGGTGTGATATATGTGTAGAACTTGTTGTACATTTAATTTCAACTCTTATGTATGTAAGAATAAAGCTTCATCTCTAATTTTGTATGGTGATATGATGGTAATCAAGGTAATTGTTTTTTTATTTTTAGTCTAGACAATACAAGAGAAGTATGGAAAAATGGTTGAGAAGTATGGAAAAATGGTTAAGGGTGTGATATATGTGTAGAAGTTGTTGTACACTTAATTTTAACTCTTATGTATGTAAGAACAAAGTTTTATCTTCAATTGTTGTGTTGGTTTTGTCACTTGGGTGAGCAAAACAACAATATTTGCATGTTTAGATAAGCCTGTTAAACAAGACAAAAGTTTGTGAGTGGGTTAAACAAACCAAACACATATGAAAACAAAGAAATAAAACTAAAAACAACTAAGAAATAAATGTTAGAAATCTTGAGAAACTTAGAACCATGAAAATCAATTAATGACCAAAATATTGCTACCAATGTATTAGTAGGAAAAACACTGTAGAGAAAGGTAAGGACTTGTGAGTCCCTTCTTCCTCCTTGGGAGGGATCTTGAGTTTCCTAATTGAGAGCTCTTCTCTCTTTATAATGGAAGAAATGGAAAATGGTGAAGAAAAACAATGCTTATTCCCTCAAGAGGTGAGTGAAATGTCCTATTGCAATGGTGCTTGAAGGCTTCAAAGATAAAATATGATTCTCAAGGAATAATTCTGATTCAATTGGATATTGGTGGCCACCCACCCTTTCCAACTAGCTCAAAACAGTTTTCTGTTAATTTTGGTAATTTACTATTTTTAGTAGTTTTAACTTTTTGGGCCATTTTGAGGGCCTAAATGAAGATTTTGCATAATTAGGCTTCTAAATGATAACCAAAGTCTTTGACTGAACCCCCAAAATGAATCTCCTCGATGATACCTTTCCAATGAGCTATTGTGCGCCCCAAACGGAGATTGTATGCCAAAGTTACGCCATCGGGAAGTTGATACACCAAACTACCCAAAACGGGGTCCATAAAACTGTTGGCTTTTCATCTTCTAAGGTTAGGGTTTTCGATTTTATTTATGAAAAAAAGGCTTTTGGAGCCTCATTGTAATATCATCTTCTTGCGAATGCGATTAATGGACACATCTCTTCTCAGAGATAAGCTGCCACCATTCTAGCGAGTCTTTCACTCTGTATTTTTACAGTCTTTGTACATTTTCGCTCATTAATAGAAAATTGTGTATTATTGTATCTTTGTGTTTATGGTTGCATCTATGATACATTTATGTTATATTATTAGATATCTAATATATCTATGTACATTTTTTTTTTATATCTCCGCTCTCATTTTGTGCCGAAAATAATCCGGATCAAATTCTTGCAGCATAACAATACCTTGAAGATCTTGGTTTCTTAGCACATCCATGGCTCTTATTTATAGCATCCATTCAAGGAAAAATGTAATTGGTTTGTAGTGTGAAAAAGGGGCCTTTTAGGGAACTCTCTATCCGTTGACCAACCTCCAAGCTAGATTTCACTCAAATATGAGTGTCAAATAGCCTTGGGGGTCAGACTATAAGTGGTTGAGGGGCCGACAAGATTCATAAATGTGTCATTCATGGAAGTGCATGGATTTTCTCGTAGATAGTCACGCATTTTGTACATAGTGTGTGTTCAGGGTTTTGTTGGCCCGTGCATGCTATGCACGTCTCCTTTGGTGAATCTGCGCATTTTGATTTTTGACCTAATTATATAGTTTTTTGTCTTCTGGATGTTTTTTGGTATTGTAGGTGGACTAATTATTGATGGAATTGATATTTTTCCTTAACCATTATGTGCAATGTTGCAGACGATTTTTTAGTGATAACAAATGCCCCCTGATGTGTGAGGTTATGAGCATATGTATAGCCGAAATAGATCAATTTTTCTTTTGTTGAAGTGCCATTGTAAGCAAGAGTGAAGAGAGGAACTACAAGAGTGATCCGTCGGAGGGAAAGGGAAAATTGTGGGACCCAAACCGTTCTCTAGGGAGAAAAAAAAGAAAATATGTGTACAAACAAGGCGGGCATGCCCCATGCTCGTGTCATGAAACCTAAACATGAGATTGTAACTGAAGATGGATGTTGATGTAGATAGCTGCAACACCCTCAGGGGTGGTTGATAACGGAAGATGATAGTTTGAAATGGTGAATGGAATCTGAAGTGAGGCAAGGACGGCTGTAAGAATGGAAGATGACTCATTAGGCATTGATGGCCTAATGGATTCAGAGGTATTTGGCTGGTATGGAACAACTGCAATAGTTGCATAGTAAGACCCACCGTAACATGATAGTTGTCTGAAGTCGAATTTTATGGGAGTCAACGAAATCAGAAAGCAATGATGATTCTCTCTGTGTTGTTTGAGTCTCCTCATTGAAAAGGTAATGAGAGTCAAGATATTGTCACCCTTCTAGAAACTCTGTTGATGTCGACATGAAGGGAGACATGACGCCAAGAAGAAAAGGGCTTCTTGAAATCCACTGAGTAATAGATGATATCAGGTACTGACGGGTAACATGAAAAAAGTCAAAATGTTGTGAGACTCAAGACTACCCTTGGTTGAGGAATTTTGAAGGATGATTGGCAGCAACCGTAAAACTAGGTCTAGTGTCAAGGGGACTACTAGATATGGGGTTAAATTGTGCCAGAGGCTAACAAAGTGGAAAAATTCAGATATCATGGGTACATGGAATTGGTATACTTGGAGTTCATGAGTGATGTCGGTATGAAAAAACAGTGGATTCCCCAACCAAGGGAGAGATGGGTTTCTTTTCCAGAGAAAAAGAAGGCCATCAAGTATGACAATGAAAAAGATATGTATATGCTGGAAACAAAGGTTTTTATAAAATTACCAAAGAAATAAAGAATAATTTGGGTTGAGTATACAGATACAGAAAGGGGTGCCCCAGTG